>CAMPSB010000476.1:0-61740 GCA_946959425.1 Argyrosomus regius | reverse complement strand
ACAGATAGACAGCCAGAGACACGGACAGACAGACACCCAGACAGCCAGAGACACGGAAAGACACCCAGAAAAAGACACAGATGGACAGATAAACAGACAGAGACACGGACAGACTGACAGACAGAGAAACAAAGAGACAACCAGACAGAGAAACAGACAGAAACGCATGTAGACAGAGACACAGACAGAAACCCAGAAAAAGACACAGACAGACAGAGACACAGAAAGACACCCAGGCAGACAGACACACAGACAGATAGACAGACAGGCAGAGACACGGAAAGACACCCAGAAAAAGAGACAGACAGACACCCAGGCAGACAGAGAGACAGACAGACAGAGAGACAGAGACATGGACAGACTGACAGTCATACAGACAGAGACACGGACAGACAGAGACACAGACAGACAGACTGACAGAGACACAGACAGACACCCAGGCAGACAGAGACACAGACAGACACCCAGAAAAAGACACAGATATACACCCAGGCAGACAGAGAGACAGACAGACAGAGAGACAGAGGCACGGACAGACTGACACTCATACAGACAGAGGCACAGACACACAGACACCCAGACAGGCAGAGACACAGAAAGACACCCAGAAAAAGAGACAGACAGACACCCAGGCAGACAGAGAGACAGAGGCACGGACAGACTGACACTCATACAGACAGAGACACGGACAGACAGACAGACAGACAGACAGGTAGAGACACAGAAAGACACACAGAAAAAGAGACAGACAGACAGGCAGACAGAGACACAGACAGATAGGAAGACACCCACCCAGACAGACAGAGACCCATACAGACAGAGACACAGACAGAAACACAGACAGCAGACACCCAGAAAAAGACTCAGACAGACAGAAAGACAGACAGACTTAGACACGGACAGACAGAGACACAGACAGACAGGCAGACAGACACCCAGGCAGACACCCAGAAAATAACAGACACCCAGGCAGACAGAGACACGGACAGACACCCAGAAAAAGACACAGACAGACACCCAGGCACACAGAGACACAGACAGACACCCAGAAAAAGACACAGACAGACGCCCAGGCAGACAGAGAGACAGAGACCCACCCAGACAGACAGACAGACACCCAGACAGACAGAGCCACAGACAGATACACAGAAAGACACAGACAGACACCCAGACAGAGAGAGACCCAGACAGATAGACAGACACCCACCCAGACAGACAGAGTCACAGACAGACAGACAGACAGGTCAGAGACACAGACAGACTGACACCCAGACAGACAGAGACATGGACAGACAGACACCCAGACAGACAGAGACAAGGAAAGACACCCAGAAAAAGACACACACAGATAGATAGATAGATAGACAGACAGAGACACGGACAGACTGAAAGACAGAGAAACAGACAGAAACGCATGTAGACAGAGACACAGACAGAAACCCAGAAAAAGACACGGACAGAGTGACACCCAGTCAGACAGAGACACGGACGGACAGACAGACAGACAGACAGAGAGACACGGACAGACAGACACCCAGACAGCCAGGGACACGGAAAGACACCGAGAAAAAGACACAGACAGACACAGACACAGAGACACAGACAGACACCCAGACAGCCAGAGACATGGAAAGACACCCAGAAAAAGACACAGATAGACAGATAAACAGACAGAGACACGGACAGACTGACAGACAGAGAAACAGAGAGACAGACACCCAGACAGCCAGAGACACGGAAAGACACCCAGAAAAAGACACAGACAGACAGATAGACAGCCAGAGACACGGACAGACAGACACCCAGACAGCCAGAGACACGGAAAGACACCCAGAAAAAGACACAGATGGACAGATAAACAGACAGAGACACGGACAGACTGACAGACAGAGAAACAGACAGAAACGCATGAAGACAGAGACACAGACAGAAACCCAGAAAAAGACACAGAAAGACAGAGACACAGAAAGACACCCAGGCAGACAGACACACAGACAGATAGACAGACAGGCAGAGACACGGAAAGACACCCAGAAAAAGAGACAGACAGACACCCAGGCAGACAGAGAGACAGACAGACAGAGAGACAGAGGCATGGACAGACTGACAGTCATACAGACAGAGACACGGACAGACAGAAACACAGACTGACAGAGACACAGACAGACACCCAGGCAGACAGAGACACAGACAGACACCCAGAAAAAGACACAGATATACACCCAGGCAGACAGAGAGACAGACAGACAGAGAGACAGAGGCACGGACAGACTGACACTCATACAGACAGAGGCACAGACAGACAGACACCCAGACAGGCAGAGACACGGAAAGACACCCAGAAAAAGAGACAGACAGACACCCAGGCAGACAGAGAGACAGAGGCACGGACAGACTGACACTCATACAGACAGAGACACGGACAGACAGACAGACAGACAGGTAGAGACACAGAAAGACACACAGAAAAAGAGACAGACAGACAGGCAGACAGAGACACAGACAGATAGGAAGACACCCACCCAGACAGACAGAGACCCATACAGACAGAGACACAGACAGAAACACAGACAGCAGACACCCAGAAAAAGACTCAGACAGATAGACAGACAGAAAGACAGACAGACAGAGACACAGACAGACAGGCAGACAGACACCCAGGCAGACACCCAGAAAATAACAGACACCCAGGCAGACAGAGACACGGACAGACACCCAGAAAAAGACACAGACAGACACCCAGGCACACAGAGACACAGACAGACACCCAGAAAAAGACACAGACAGACGCCCAGGCAGACAGAGAGACAGAGACCCACCCAGACAGACAGACAGACAGACACCCAGACAGACAGAGCCACAGACAGATACACAGAAAGACACAGACAGTCACCCAGACAGAGAGAGACCCAGACAGATAGACAGACACCCACCCAGACAGACAGAGTCACAGACAGACAAACAGACAGGTCAGAGACACAGACAGACTGACACCCAGACAGACAGAGACATGGACAGACAGACACCCAGACAGACAGAGACAAGGAAAGACACCCAGAAAAAGACACACACAGATAGATAGACAGACAGAGACACGGACAGACTGAAAGACAGAGAAACAGACAGAAACGCATGTAGACAGAGACACAGACAGAAACCCAGAAAAAGACACGGACAGAGTGACACCCAGTCAGACAGAGACACGGACGGACAGACAGACAGTCAGACAGACACGGACAGACAGACACCCAGACAGCCAGGGACACGGAAAGACACCGAGAAAAAGACACAGACAGACAGATAGACAGACACCCACCCATACAGACAGAGACACAGACAGACACACAGATAGCAGACACCCAGAAAAAGACACAGACAGACAGATAGACAGACACAGACACAGACACAGAGACACAGACAGACACCCAGACAGCCAGAGACACGGAAAGACACCCAGAAAAAGACACAGATAGACAGATAAACAGACAGAGACACGGACAGACTGACAGACAGAGAAACAGAGAGACAACCAGACAGAGAAACAGACAGAAACGCATGTAGACAGAGACACAGACAAAAAAACAGAAAAAGACACAGACAGACAGAGACACAGAAAGACAGAGACACGGAAAGACACCCAGGCAGACAGAGACACGGACAGACTGACAGACAGAGAAACAGAGAGACAACCCAGAAACAGACACCCAAAAAAAGACACAGACAGACAGATAGACAGACAGAGACACGGACAGACACCCAGAAAAAGACACAGACAGACACCCAGGCACACAGAGACACAGACAGACACCCAGAAAAAGACACAGACAGACACCCAGGCAGACAGAGAGACCGGCAGACAGAGACACAGAGGCATGTACAGACTGACAGTCATACAGACAGAGACACTGACAGACAGAGAAACAGACAGACAGACAGATAGACAGATAGAGACACAGACAGACTGACACCTAGATAGACAGAGACATGGACAGACAGACACCCAGACAGACAGAGACAAGGAAAGACACCCAGAAAAAGACACACACAGATAGATAGACAGACAGAGACACGGACAGACTGACAGACAGAGAAACAGACAAACACCCAGGTAGACAGAGACACAGAGAAACAGACAGAAACGCATGTAGACAGAGACAAAGACAGAAACCCAGAAAAAGACACAGGCAGACAGACAGACACACGGACAGACTGACACCCGGACAGACTGACACCCAGACAGACAGAGACACAGACAGACAGACAGACAGAGACACGGAAAGACACCCAGGAAAAGACACAGACAGACAGATAGACAGACAGAGACACGGACAGACAGACACCCAGACAGCCAGAGACACGGAAAGACACCCAGAAAAAGACACAGACAGACAGATAGACAGACAGAGACACGGACAGACTGACAGACAGGGAAACCGAGAGACAACCAGACAGAGAAACAGACAAAAACGCATGTAGACAGAGACACAGACAGAAACGCATGTAGACAGAGACACAGACAGAAACCCAGAAAAAGACACAGACAGACAGAGACACAGAAAGACAGAGACACAGAAAGACACCCAGGCAGACAGAGATACAGACAGATAGACAGACAGGTAGAGACACGGTAAGACACCCAGAACAAGAGACAGACAGACACCCAGGCAGACAGAGAGACAGACAGACAGAGAGACAGAGGCATGGACAGACTGACAGTCATACAGACAGAGACACGGACAGACAGACAGACAGACTGACAGAGACACATAAAGACACCCAGAAAAAGAGACAGACAGACACCCAGGCAGACATAGAGACCGAGAGACAGAAGCACGGACAGACTGACACTCATACAGACAGAGACACGGACAGATAGACACCCAGACAGGCAGAGACACGGAAAGACACCCAGAAAAAGAGACAGACAGAAACGCATGTAGACAGAGACACAGACAAAAAAACAGAAAAAGACACAGACAGACAGAGACACGGAAAGACTGACAGACAGAGAAACAGAGAGACAACCCAGAAACAGACACCCAAAAAAAGACACAGACAGACAGATAGACAGACAGAGACACGGACAGACTGACAGACAGAGAAACAGACAGACAACCAAACAGACAGACAGACAGACAAACAGACTGACTGAGACACAGGTAAACAGACAGAGACACAGACAGACACCCAGACAGGCAGAGACACGGAAAGACACCCAGAAAAAGAGACACCAAGGCAGACAAAGAGACAGACAGACAGAGACAGAGAGGCATGGACAGACTGACAGTCATACAGACAGAGACACGGGCAGACACAGACAGACAGACAGACAGACAGACAGACAGAGACACAGACAGACACCCAGGCAGACAGAGACACAGACAGACACCCAGAAAAAGACACAGACAGACACCCAGGCACACAGAGACACAGACAGACACCCAGAAAAAGACACAGACAGACACCCAGGCAGACAGAGAGACAGAGGCACGGACAGACTGACACTCATACAGACAGAGACACGGACAGACAGACAGACAGACAGGCAGAGACACAGAAAGACACCCAGAAAAAGAGACAGACAGACAGATAGACAGGCAGACAGAGACACAGACAGATAGGAAGACACCCACCCAGACAGACAGAGACCCATACAGACAGAGACACAGACAGAAACACAGACAGCAGACACCCAGAAAAAGACTCAGACAGATAGACAGACAGAAAGACAGACAGACAGAGACACGGACAGACACCCAGAAAATGAGACAGACAGACACCTTGGCAGACAGAGAGACAGACAGACAGAGAGACAGAGGCATGGACAGACTGACAGTCATACAGACAGAGACACGGACAGACAGAGACACAGACAGACAGACAGACTGACAGAGGCACAGACAGACACCCAGGCAGACAGAGACACAGACAGACACCCAGAAAAAGACACAGATAGACACCCAGGCAGACAGAGAGACAGACAGACAGACAGACAGACAGAGAGACAGAGACACGGACAGACAGACACCCAGGCAGACAGAGACACAGACAGACACCCAGAAAAAGACACAGACAGACACCCAGGCAGACAGAGACACAGACAGACAGGTAGACAGAGACACAGACAGATAGGAAGACACCCACCCAGACAGACAGAGACCCATACAGACAGAGACACAGACAGAAACACAGACAGCAGACACCCAGAAAAAGACTCAGACAGATAGACAGACTGACACCTAGATAGACAGAGACATGGACAGACAGACACAGAGACAGACAGAGACAAGGAAAGACACCCAAAGACACACACAGATAGATAGACAGACAGAGACACGGACAGACTGACAGACAGAGAAACAGATAAACACCCAGGTAGACAGAGACACAGAGAAACAGACAGAAACGCATGTAGACAGAGACACAGACAGAAACCCAGAAAAAGACACAGAGAGACAGACAAACACACGGACAGACTGACACCCAGACAGACAGAGACACGGACAGACAGACAGACAGACAGACAGACAGACAGACAGACAGTCAGAGACATGGAAAGACACCCAGGAAAAGACACAGACAGACAGATAGACAGCCAGAGACACGGACAGACAGACACCCAGACAGCCAGAGACACGGAAAGACACCCAGAAAAAGACACAGATGGACAGATAAACAGACAGAGACACGGACAGACTGACAGACAGAGAAACAGAGAGACAACCAGACAGAGAAACAGACAGAAACGCATGTAGACACCCAATCCTTTAGTATAGAGACTGTGTCTGTCCCCCGTCCACCTACATTATTTAAAGATAAAACAAACAGAGGAGGAGCTCATCATAAAAACCTAATAAAAATTAAAACAACATCCCCAGCAGTCCAAAATAAGATAATTAAATGTGGACTCTTGAATATCAGGTCTTTGTCCTCTAAAGCTGTCTTAGTCAATGAATTAATATCTGATTATGGTATTGATTTATTTTGTCTTACTGAAACCTGGCTGCAGGAGGATGAATATGTTAGTTTAAATGAATCCACTCCTCCCAGTCATTGTAATACTCATATTCCTCGAAGTACTGGTCGAGGTGGTGGAGTTGGAGCCATATTTGACTCAAGTCTATTAATAAATCCTAAACCTAAACTAAATTATAACTCGTTTGAAAGTCTTGTTCTTAGCCTTGCTCACCCAACCTGGAAAACATTACAGCCAATTCTATTTGTTATAGTATATCGTGCTCCTGGTCCTTACTCTGAATTTTTATCTGAATTTGCAGAATTTGCATCAGGCTTGATCCTTAAAACAGATAAAGTAATTATTGTAGGTGATTTTAATATTCATGTGGACAACCACAATGATAGTCTTAGTACTGCGTTTATCTCTTTGTTAGATTCAATTGGCTTCTGTCAGAGTGTAAATAAACCGACTCATTGTCTGAACCACACTCTTGATCTTGTTCTCTCATATGGCATTGAAATTGATCATCTAATAGTCTTTCCACAGAATCCTCTTCTGTCAGACCATTTTTTAATAACCTTTGAGTTCATATTACTGGACTATAAGCCTTTCTGCAGAAACTCCTACAGCAGATGTTTATCTGATAGTGCTGTAGCCAAATTTAAGGAAGTGATTCCCTCAGTATTGAATTCAATGACTTGTCTCAATGTAGCAGAGGACTTGTCTGCTTCCTTTAGCCCCTCACAAATAGATCATCTTGTTGATAGTACTACAGGCTCATTACGAACAACTCTAGACTCTATTGCACCTCTGAAAAAGAAGATAATTAAACAAAGGAGGTTAGCACCATGGTATAGCCAGCAGACTCGCAACTTAAAGCAAGAGGCACGTAAATCTGAACACAAATGGCGTGCCACTAAACTGGAAGAATCTCGTTTAGCCTGGCAAGATAATCTTAAAACATACAGGAAGGCTCTCCGTAGTGCCAGAGCAGCCTACTACTCTTCATTAATAGAGGAAAATAAGAACAACCCCAGGTTTCTCTTCAGCACTGTAGCCAGGCTAACAGAGAGCCACAGCTCTATTGAGCCATCCATTCCTTTAGGTCTAAGTAGCAATGACTTCATGAGCTTCTTTAATGATAAAATTATAACTATTAGAGACAAAATTCATCACCTCTTGCCCTCAACAGGCACTGATCTGCATTCTGATACAGCAAGTTTGGAAACAGCTGTAAAACCTGATATATATTTAGACTGTTTTTCTCCAATCGACCTTCATCAAATAACTTCAATAATTTCTTCATCTAAGTCGTCAACCTGTCTCTTAGATCCCATCCCAACCAGGCTGGTCAAGGATGTTTTACCTCTAGTTAGCCCTTCTTTATTGGATATGATTAATCTGTCTTTATTATCAGGATATGTACCACAGTCCTTTAAAGTAGCTGTAATTAAACCTCTTCTTAAAAAGCCCACTCTAGACCCAGAGGTTTTAGCCAATTACAGACCGATATCAAACCTTCCCTTTCTCTCTAAGATACTTGAGAAAGCTGTAGCCAATCAGCTGTGCGACTTTCTCCATAAGAACAGCTTATATGAGGATTTTCAGTCAGGATTTAGAGTGCATCATAGCACAGAGACCGCACTAGTCAAAGTTACAAACGACCTCCTAATGGCATCAGACAAAGGACTCATCTCTGTACTCGTCCTGTTAGATCTTAGTGCCGCATTTGACACCATTGACCATCAAATTCTTTTACAGAGACTGGAACATCAAATTGGCATCAAAGGAACCGCCTAAGCTGGTTTAAGTCTTATTTTTTAGATCGTTCTCAGTTTGTTCTTGTCAATGATGAATCCTCCATGCATACCAAAGTTTGTCATGGAGTCCCACAAGGTTCTGTACTCGGACCACTTCTATTCAGTTTATATATGCTTCCTCTAGGGAACATTATTAGGAATCACTCCGTTAATTTTCATTGTTATGCCGACGACACCCAATTATATTTATCGATCAAGCCTGATGAAACCAATCAATTAACTAAACTCCAAGCATGCCTTAAAGATATAAAAAGTTGGATGACCTTCAATTTTCTGATGTTAAATTCAGACAAAACTGAAGTTCTTGTAATTGGACCCAAAAACATCAGAGACTCTCTCTCTAGAGACTTAGTTACCTTAGATGGGATCACCCTGGCCTCCAGCTCCACCGCAAAGAATCTTGGAGTTGTTTTTGATCAGGATTTGTCCTTTAATGTCCACATAAAACAAATTTCAAGGACTGCATTCTTCCATTTACGTAACATTGCCAAAATCAGACGCATTGTATCTCAAGCAGATGCAGAAAAACTAGTCCACGCATTTGTTACTTCTAGGCTGGACTATTGTAACTCATTGTTATCAGGCTGCTCCAATAAGTCTCTTAGGACTTTGCAGCTAATTCAGAATGCTGCTGCACGTGTTCTGACAGGAACCAAGATCAGAGATCACATCTCTCCCATTTTGGCTTCCTTGCATTGGCTACCTGTTAAATCTAGAATAGAATTTAAAATTCTTCTCCTTACATACAAAGCTCTTCATGGTCAGGCACCATCATATCTAAAAGAGCTCATAGTACCTTACTACCCCTCTAGAACACTGCGCTCTCAGAATGCTGGGTTCCTTGTAGTTCCTATAGTTTCCAAAAGTAGATTGGGAGCCAGAGCTTTCAGCTATCAAGCTCCTCTTCTGTGGAACAAACTACCATTTTGGGTTCGGGAGGCAGACACGGTCAACACTTTTAAGAGTAAACTTAAGACTTTCCTTTTTGATAGAGCTTATAGTTAGGGCTGGCTCAGGTCATCCCTTAGTTATGCTGCTATAGGACTATACTGCCGGGGGACTCCTCCTTTCAGGGTTATGCCTAGCCAGGCATGGTATTGGTTGAAGATGCAGTCACATCTCCCTTTACTGAAAACCCTCTCTCTCTCTCTCTCTCTCTCTCTCTCTCTCTCTCTCTCTCCCTCTCTCTCTCACCATCACCACCACCATCTGTAAACATACATGTCTGTCATACATGTACATTAATGCATCTTACTAACTAAACTTCTTCCCGGAGTTTCTGTGCTCTTTCGTCCAGCAGGTTCTCGTGGATCGTGACTGCTGCTGTGGTCCTGCATGACGTCCACTACATATATTATTACTCAGTCACTTAGTCATTAATGTTACCATATCTCCATTACAGTTTATAGTGACTTAGTTAATGATTTGCTGCTGCTGTGCATCTGTGTCTCTCTATCTCTATCACAGGTTCCACTGCTACTGTAATCATTTTATCATTCATTGTAATCCATTGTCATTTTTCATTGTAATTACACAAAATGTCTCTGTTGACTTGTTGACTGTACACGTGACATCTATTGCACGTCTGTCCGTCCTGGGAGAGGGATCCCTCCTCTGTGGCTCTTCCTGAGGTTTCTTCCACTTTTTCCCTGTTAAAAGGGTTTTTTGTGGGCAAGTTTTTCCTCACTCGAACCGAGGGTCTAAGGACAGAGGGTGTCACTCCCTGTACAGATTGTGAAGCCCTCCGAGGCAAAATGTATTTTGCGACTTTGGGCTATACAAATAAAATTTGATTTGATTTGATTTGATTTGACAGACAGACAGACAGAGACATGGACAGACAGACACCCAGACAGCCAGAGACACGGAAAGACACCCAGAAAAAGACACAGACAGACAGATAGACAGCCAGAGACACGGACAGACAGACACCCAGACAGCCAGAGACACGGAAAGACACCCAGAAAAAGACACAGATGGACAGATAAACAGACAGAGACACGGACAGACTGACAGACAGAGAAACAGAGAGACAACCAGACAGAGAAACAGACAGAAACGCATGTAGACAGAGACACAGACAGAAACCCAGAAAAAGACACAGACAGACAGAGACACAGAAAGACACCCAGGCAGACAGACACACAGACAGATAGACAGACAGGCAGAGACACGGAAAGACACCCAGAAAAAGAGACAGACAGACACCCAGGCAGACAGAGAGACAGACAGACAGAAAGACAGAGGCATGGACAGACTGACAGTCATACAGACAGAGACACGGACAGACAGAGACACAGACAGACAGACTGACAGAGACACAGACAGACACCCAGGCAGACAGAGACACAGACAGACACCCAGAAAAAAACACAGATATACACCCAGGCAGACAGAGAGACAGACAGACAGAGAGACAGAGGCACGGACAGACTGACACTCATACAGACAGAGGCACAGACAGACAGACACCCAGACAGGCAGAGACACGGAAAGACACCCAGAAAAAGACACAGATAGACACCCAGGCAGACAGAGACACAGACAGACAGGCAGACAGAGACACAGACAGATAGGAAGACACCCACCCAGACAGACAGAGACCCATACAGACAGAGACACAGACAGAAACACAGACAGCAGACACCCAGAAAAAGACTCAGACAGATAGACAGACAGAAAGACAGACAGACTTAGACACGGACAGACAGAGACACAGACAGACAGGCAGACAGACACCCAGGCAGACACCCAGAAAATAACAGACACCCAGGCAGACAGAGACACGGACAGACACCCAGAAAAAGACACAGACAGACACCCAGGCACACAGAGACACAGACAGACACCCAGAAAAAGAGACAGAGAGACAGGCAGACAGTGACAGAGACAGATAGGAAGACACCCACCCAGACAGACAGAGACACAGACAGAAACACAGACAGCAGACACCCAGAAAAAGACTCAGACAGATAGACAGACAGAAAGACAGACAGACTTAGACACGGACAGACAGAGACACAGACAGACAGGCAGACAGACACCCAGGCAGACACCCAGAAAATAACAGACACCCAGGCACACAGAGACACGGACAGACACCCAGAAAAAGACACAGACAGACACCCAGGCACACAGAGACACAGACAGACACCCAGAAAAAGAGACAGAGAGACAGGCAGACAGTGACAGAGACAGATAGGAAGACACCCACCCAGACAGACAGAGACACAGACAGAAACACAGACAGCAGACACCCAGAAAAAGACTCAGACAGATAGACAGACAGAAAGACAGACAGACTTAGACACGGACAGACAGAGACACAGACAGACAGGCAGACAGACAGACACCCAGGCAGACACCCAGAAAATAACAGACACCCAGGCACACAGAGACACAGACAGACACCCATAAAAAGACACAGACAGACAAACAGACAGACAGATAGACAGATAGAGACACGGACAGACTGACACCTAGACAGACAGAGACACTGACAGAAACACCCGGACAGACAGACACATGGAAAGACACCCAGAAAAAGACACAGACAGACAAACAGACAGACAGATAGAGACACGGACAAACTGACACCTAGATAGACAGAGACATGGACAGACAGACACCCAGACAGACAGAGACAAGGAAAGACACCCAAAGACACACACAGATAGATAGACAGACAGAGACACGGACAGACTGACAGACAGAGAAACAGATAAACACCCAGGTAGACAGAGACACAGAGAAACAGACAGAAACGCATGTAGACAGAGACACAGACAGAAACCCAGAAAAAGACACAGGCAGACAGAGACACAGAAAGACACCCAGGCAGACAGACACACAGACAGATAGACAGACAGGCAGAGACACGGAAAGACACCCAGAAAAAGAGACAGACAGACACCCAGGCAGACAGAGAGACAGACAGACAGAGAGACAGAGGCATGGACAGACTGACAGTCATACAGACAGAGACACGGACAGACAGAAACACAGACAGACAGACTGACAGAGACACAGACAGACACCCAGGCAGACAGAGACACAGACAGACACCCAGAAAAAGACACAGATATACACCCAGGCAGACAGAGAGACAGACAGACAGAGAGACAGAGGCACGGACAGACTGACACTCATACAGACAGAGGCACAGACAGACAGACACCCAGACAGGCACAGACACGGAAAGACACCCAGAAAAAGAGACAGACAGACACCCAGGCAGACAGAGAGACAGAGGCACGGACAGACTGACACTCATACAGACAGAGACACGGACAGACAGACAGACAGACAGACAGGTAGAGACACAGAAAGACACACAGAAAAAGAGACAGACAGGCAGGCAGACAGAGACACAGACAGATAGGAAGACACCCACCCAGACAGACAGAGACCCATACAGACAGAGACACAGACAGAAACACAGACAGCAGACACCCAGAAAAAGACTCAGACAGATAGACAGACAGAAAGACAGACAGACTTAGACACGGACAGACAGAGACACAGACAGACAGGCAGACAGACACCCAGGCAGACACCCAGAAAATAACAGACACCCAGGCAGACAGAGACACGGACAGACACCCAGAAAAAGACAGACAGACACCCAGGCACACAGAGACACAGACAGACACCCAGAAAAAGACACAGACAGACGCCCAGGCAGACAGAGAGACAGAGAGACAGAGACCCACCCAGACAGACAGACACCCAGACAGACAGAGCCACAGACAGATACACAGAAAGACACAGACAGACACCCAGACAGAGAGAGACCCAGACAGATAGACAGACAGAGTCACAGACAGACAGACAGACAGGTCAGAGACACAGACAGACTGACACCCAGACAGACAGAGACATGGACAGACAGACACCCAGACAGACAGAGACAAGGAAAGACACCCAGAAAAAGACACACACAGATAGATAGACAGACAGAGACACGGACAGACTGAAAGACAGAGAAACAGACAGAAACGCATGTAGACAGAGACACAGACAGAAACCCAGAAAAAGACACGGACAGAGTGACACCCAGTCAGACAGAGACACGGACGGACAGACAGACAGACAGACAGACACGGACAGACAGACACCCAGACAGCCAGGGACACGGAAAGACACCGAGAAAAAGACACAGACAGACAGATAGACAGACACCCACCCATACAGACAGAGACACAGACAGACACACAGATAGCAGACACCCAGAAAAAGACACAGACAGACACATAGACAGACACAGACACAGAGACACAGACAGACACCCAGACAGCCAGAGACACGGAAAGACACCCAGAAAAAGACACAGATAGACAGATAAACAGACAGAGACACGGACAGACTGACAGACAGAGAAACAGAGAGACAACCAGACAGAGAAACAGACAGAAACGCATGTAGACAGAGACACAGACAAAAAAACAGAAAAAGACACAGACAGACAGAGACACAGAAAGACAGAGACACGGAAAGACACCCAGGCAGACAGAGACACGGACAGACTGACAGACAGAGAAACAGAGAGACACCCAGGCACACAGAGACACAGACAGACACCCAGAAAAAGACACAGACAGACGCCCATGCAGACAGAGAGACAGAAAAAGACACACACAGATAAATAGACAGACAGAGACACGGACAGACTGAAAGAGAAACAGACAGAAACGCATGTAGACAGAGACACAGACAGAAACCCAGAAAAAGACACGGACAGAGTGACACCCAGTCAGACAGAAACACGGACGGACAGACAGACAGACAGACAGACACGGACAGACAGACACCCAGACAGCCAGGGACACGGAAAGACACCGAGAAAAAGACACAGACAGACAGATAGACAGACACCCACCCATACAGACAGAGACACAGACAGACACACAGATAGCAGACACCCAGAAAAAGACACAGACAGACAGATAGACAGACACAGACACAGACACAGAGACACAGACAGACACCCAGACAGCCAGAGACACGGAAAGACACCCAGAAAAAGACACAGATAGACAGATAAACAGACAGAGACACAGACAGACTGACAGACAGAGAAACAGAGAGACAACCAGACAGAGAAACAGACAGAAACGCATGTAGACAGAGACACAGACAAAAAAACAGAAAAAGACACAGACAGACAGAGACACAGAAAGACAGAGACACGGAAAGACACCCAGGCAGACAGAGACACGGACAGACTGACAGACAGAGAAACAGAGAGACAACCCAGAAACAGACACCCAAAAAAAGACACAGACAGATAGACAGACAGAGACACGGACAGACTGACAGACAGAGAAACAGACAGACAACCAAACAGACAGACAGACAAACAGACTGACTGAGACACAGGTAAACAGACAGAGACACAGACAGACACCCAGACAGGCAGAGACACGGAAAGACACCCAGAAAAAGAGACACCAAGGCAGACAAAGAGACAGACAGACAGAGACAGAGAGGCATGGACAGACTGACAGTCATACAGACAGAGACACAGACAGACAGAGACACAGACAGACACCCAGAAAAAGACTCAGACAGATAGACAGACAGAAAGACAGACAGACTTAGACACGGACAGACAGAGACACAGACAGACAGGCAGACAGACACCCAGGCAGACACCCAGAAAATAACAGACACCCAGGCAGACAGAGACACGGACAGACACCCAGAAAAAGACAGACAGACACCCAGGCACACAGAGACACAGACAGACACCCAGAAAAAGACACAGACAGACGCCCAGGCAGACAGAGAGACAGAGAGACAGAGACCCACCCAGACAGACAGACACCCAGACAGACAGAGCCACAGACAGATACACAGAAAGACACAGACAGACACCCAGACAGAGAGAGACCCAGACAGATAGACAGACACCCACCCAGACAGACAGAGTCACAGACAGACAGACAGACAGGTCAGAGACACAGACAGACTGACACCCAGACAGACAGAGACATGGACAGACAGACACCCAGACAGACAGAGACAAGGAAAGACACCCAGAAAAAGACACACACAGATAGATAGACAGACAGAGACACGGACAGACTGAAAGACAGAGAAACAGACAGAAACGCATGTAGACAGAGACACAGACAGACACCCAGAAAAAGACACAGACAGACGCCCATGCAGACAGAGAGACAGAAAAAGACACACACAGATAAATAGACAGACAGAGACACGGACAGACTGAAAGAGAAACAGACAGAAACGCATGTAGACAGAGACACAGACAGAAACCCAGAAAAAGACACGGACAGAGTGACAAACCAGTCAGACAGAAACACGGACGGACAGACAGACAGACAGACAGACACGGACAGACAGACACCCAGACAGCCAGGGACACGGAAAGACACCGAGAAAAAGACACAGACAGACAGATAGACAGACACCCACCCATACAGACAGAGACACAGACAGACACACAGATAGCAGACACCCAGAAAAAGACACAGACAGACAGATAGACAGACACAGACACAGACACAGAGACACAGACAGACACCCAGACAGCCAGAGACACGGAAAGACACCCAGAAAAAGACACAGATAGACAGATAAACAGACAGAGACACAGACAGACTGACAGACAGAGAAACAGAGAGACAACCAGACAGAGAAACAGACAGAAACGCATGTAGACAGAGACACAGACAAAAAAACAGAAAAAGACACAGACAGACAGAGACACAGAAAGACAGAGACACGGAAAGACACCCAGGCAGACAGAGACACGGACAGACTGACAGACAGAGAAACAGAGAGACAACCCAGAAACAGACACCCAAAAAAAGACACAGACAGACAGATAGACAGACAGAGACACGGACAGACTGACAGACAGAGAAACAGACAGATAACCAAACAGACAGACAGACAGACAAACAGACTGACTGAGACACAGGTAAACAGACAGAGACACAGACAGACACCCAGACAGGCAGAGACACGGAAAGACACCCAGAAAAAGAGACACCAAGGCAGACAAAGAGACAGACAGACAGAGACAGAGAGGCATGGACAGACTGACAGTCATACAGACAGAGACACAGACAGACACCCAGAAAAAGACACAGACAGACACCCAGGCAGTCAGAGAGACAGACAGACAGAGAGACAGACTCTGAGACTGACACTCATACAGACAGCGGCACGGACAGAGAGACATCCAGACAGGCAGAGACACATAAAGACACCCAGAAAAAGAGACAGACAGACACCCAGGCAGACATAGAGACAGACAGACAGAGAGACAGAGACACGGACAGACTGACACTCATACAGACAGAGGCACAGACAGACAGACACCCAGACAGGCAGAGACACGGAAAAACACCCAGAAAAAGAGACAGACAGATACCCAGGCAGACAGAGACACGGACAGACACCCAGAAAAAGACACAGACAGACACCCAGGCACACAGAGACACAGACAGACACCCAGAAAAAGACACAGACAGACACCCAGGCAGACAGAGAGACAGGCAGACAGAGACACAGAGGCATGTACAGACTGACAGTCATACAGACAGAGACACGGACAGACAGAGAAACAGACAGACAGACAGATAGACAGATAGAGACACAGACAGACTGACACCTAGATAGACAGAGACATGGACAGACAGACACCCAGACAGACAGAGACAAGGAAAGACACCCAGAAAAAGACACACACAGATAGATAGACAGACAGAGACACGGACAGACTGACAGACAGAGAAACAGACAAACACCCAGGTAGACAGAGACACAGAGAAACAGACAGAAACGCATGTAGACAGAGACAAAGACAGAAACCCAGAAAAAGACACAGACAGACAGACAGACACACGGACAGATGACACCCAGACAGACAGAGACACAGACAGACAGACAGACAGACAGAACACGGAAAGACACCCAGGAAAAGACACAGACAGACAGACAGACAGACAGACACGACAGAACCAGACAGGAAAACACCCAGAAAAGACACAGACAGACAGATAGACAGCCAGAGACACGGACAGACAGACACCCAGACAGCCAGAGACACGGAAAGACACCCAGAAAAAGACACAGATAGACAGATAAACAGACAGAGACACGGACAGACTGACAGACAGAGAAACAGAGAGACAACCAGACAGAGAAACAGACAGAAACGCATGTAGACAGAGACACAGACAGAAACGCACGTAGAAAAAGACACAGACAGAAACCAGAAAAGACACAGAAAGACAGAGAAAGAAAGACACCCAGGCAGACAGACACACAGACAGATAGACAGACAGAAGAAAAACCAAAAAACAAGAAACAGAAGAAAAAAAAAAAAAAAAAACAGACAAACACAACAGACAGACGACAGAGACACAGAAGACACCCACAGACAGAGACACAGACAGACACCCAGAAAAAAACACAGACAGACACCCAGGCAGACAGAGAGACAGACAGACAGAGAGACAGAGGCACGGACAGACTGACAGTCATACAGACAGAGACACAGACAGACAGACAGACAGACAGGCAGAGACACATAAAGACACCCAGAAAAAGAGACAGACAGACACCCAGGCAGACATAGAGACAGACAGACAGAGAGACAGAGGCACGGACAGACTAGGAAAACACTCATACAGACAGAGACACAGACAGACAGACACCCAGACAGGAACAGAGACACGGAAAAACACCCAGAAAAAGAGACAGACAGATACCCAGGCAGACAGAGACACGGACTTAGACACCGCAGAAAAAGACACAGACAGACACCCAGGCACACAGAGACACAGACAGACACCCAGAAAAAGACACAGACAGACACCCAGGCAGACAGAGAGACAGGCAGACAGCAGACACAGAGGCATGTACAGACTGACAGTCATACAGACAGAGACACAGACAGACAGCAGAAACAGACAGACAGACAGATAGACAGATAGAGACACAGACAGACTGACACCCACCCAGACAGACAGAGACATGGACAGACAGACACCCAGACAGACAGAGACAAGGAAAGACACCCAGAAAAAGACACACACAGATAGATAGACAGACAGAGACACGGACAGACTGAACAGACAGAGAAACAGACAGACACCCAGGTAGACAGAGACACAGAGAAACAGACAGAAACGCATGTAGACAGAGACAAAGACAGAAACCCAGAAAAAGACACAGACAGACAGACAGACACACGGAGAACAGACTGACACCCAGACAGACAGAGACACAGACAGACAGACAGACAGTGACAGAGACACAGGAAAGACACCCAGGAAAAGACCCAGACAGACAGATAGACAGACAGAGACACGGACAGACAGACACCCAGACAAGCCAGAGACACGGAAAGACACCCAGAAAAAGACACAGACTTAGACACGATAGACAGACAGAGACACAGACAGACTGACAGACAGGCAGAAACCCAGGCAGACAACCAGACAGAGAAACAGACAGACACGCATGTAGACAGAGACACAGACAGAAACGCATGTAGACAGAGACACAGACAGAAACCCAGAAAAACACACAGACAGACAGAGACACAGAAAGACTGACACCCAGGCAGACAGAGATACAGACAGATAGACACGGACAGACAGAGACACGGAAAGACACCCAGAAAAAGAGACAGACAGACACAACAGACAGACAGAGAGACAGAGGCATGGACAGACTGACAGTCATACAGACAGAGACACGGACAGACAGACACACAGACAGACAGAGACACAGAAAGACACCCAGAAAAAGAGACAGACAGACACCCAGACAGACATAGAGACAGACAGACAGACAGACAGAGAAACAGACTGACACACCCAGGTAGACAGAGACACAGACAGACAGACAAACCCAGACAGGCAGAGACACAGACAGACACCCAGAAAAAGAGACAGACAGACAGCAGACAGAGACACAGAAAGACACCCAGACAGACAGACACAGACAGACAGATAGACAGACAGACAGAGACACGGAAAGACACCCAGGCAAACAGAGACACGGACAGACACCCAGGCAGACAGAGAGACAGACAGACAGAGACACAAAAGAGGCATGGACAGACTGACAGTCATACAGACAGAGACACGGACAGACGACAGACAGAGAAACAGACAGACAACCAAACAGACAGACAGACAGAGACACAGACAGACTGAGACCCAGGAAACAGACAGAGACACAGACAGACACCCAGACAGACAGAGACACAGGAAAGACACCCAGAAAAAGAGACACCAAGGCAGACAAAAGACAGACAGACAGAGACAGAGAGGCACGGACAGACTGACAGTCATACAGACAGAGACACAGACAGACACAGACAGACAGACAGACAGAGACACAGAAAGACACCCAGAAAAAGACACAGACAGACACCACAGAGACACAGACAGACACCCAGAAAAGAACAGACAGAGAGACAGAGGCACGGACAGACTGACACTCATACAGACAGAGACACGGACAGACAGACAGACAGACAGGCAGAAGACACAGAAAGACACCCAGAAAAAGAGACAGACAGACAGATAGACAGACAGAGACACACAGACAGATAGACAGACAGAGACACAGACAGACAGAGACCCATACAGACAGAGACACAGACAGAAACACAGACAGCAGACACGGACAGACTGACAGACAGCAGACAGATAGACAGACAGACAGACAGACAGACTTAGACACGGACAGACAGAGACACAGACAGACAGGCAGACAGACACCCAGGCAGACACCCAGAAAATAACAGACACCCAGACAGACAGAGACACGGACAGACACCCAGACAGACAAGACAGACAGACACCCAGGCACACAGAGACACAGACAGACACCCAGAAAAAGACACAGACAGACACCCAGGCAGACAGAGAGACAGAGAGACAGAGACCCAGAACAGACAGACAGACACCCAGACAGACAGAGACACAGACAGACAGACAGAAAGACACAGACAGACACCCAGACAGAGAGAGACCCAGACAGATAGACAGACAGAGACACAGACAGACAGACAGACAGACAGACAGAGACACAGACAGACTGACACCCAGACAGACAGAGACATGGACAGACAGACACCCAGACAGACAGAGACAAGGAAAGACACCCAGAAAAAGACACACACAGATAGATAGACAGACAGAGACACGGACAGACTGACAAGACAGAGAAACAGACAGAAAAGCATGTAGACAGAGAGACACAGACAGAAACCCAGAAAAAGACACGGACAGAGTGACACCCAGTCAGACAGAGACACGGACAGACAGACAGACAGACAGACAGACACAGACAGACAGACACCCAGACAGCCAGGGACACGGAAAGACACCGAGAAAAAACACACAGACAGACAGATAGACAGACAGACACCCATACAGACAGAGACACAGACAGACACACAGATAGCAGACACCCAGAAAAAGACACAGACAGACACATAGACAGACACAGACACAGAGACACAGACAGACACCCAGACAGCCAGAGACACGGAAAGACACCCAGAAAAAGACACAGATAGACAGATAAACAGACAGAGACACGGACAGACTGACAGACAGAGAAACAGAGAGACAACCAGACAGAGAAACAGACAGAAACGCATGTAGACAGAGACACAGACAAAAAAACAGAAACAAGACACAGACAGACAGAGACACAGAAAGACAGAGACACAGAAAGACACCCAGGCAGACAGAGACACGGACAGACTGACAGACAGAGAAACAGACAGAGACACCCAGGCAGACAGAGACACAGACAGACACCCAGAAAAAGACACAGACAGACAGCCCCATGCAGACAGAGAGACAGAAAAAGACACACACAGATAAATAGACAGACAGAGACACGGACAGACTGAAAGAGAAACAGACAGAAACGCCATGTAGACAGAGACACAGACAGAAACCCAGAAAAAGACACGGACAGAGTGACACCCAGTCAGACAGAAACACGGACGGACAGACAGACAGACAGACAGACACGGACAGACAGACACCCAGACAGCCAGGGACACGGAAAGACACCGAGAAAAAGACACAGACAGACAGATAGACAGACACCCACCCATACAGACAGAGACACAGACAGACACACAGATAGCAGACACCCAGAAAAAGACACAGACAGACAGATAGACAGACACAGACACAGACACAGAGACACAGACAGACACCCAGACAGCCAGAGACACGGAAAGACACCCAGAAAAAGACACAGATAGACAGATAAACAGACAGAGACACAGACAGACTGACAGACAGAGAAACAGAGAGACAACCAGACAGAGAAACAGACAGAAACGCATGTAGACAGAGACACAGACAAAAAAACAGAAAAAGACACAGACAGACAGAGACACAGAAAGACAGAGACACGGAAAGACACCCAGGCAGACAGAGACACGGACAGACTGACAGACAGAGAAACAGAGAGACAACCCAGAAACAGACACCCAAAAAAAGACACAGACAGATAGACAGACAGAGACACGGACAGACTGACAGACAGAGAAACAGACAGACAACCAAACAGACAGACAGACAAACAGACTGACTGAGACACAGGTAAACAGACAGAGACACAGACAGACACCCAGACAGGCAGAGACACGGAAAGACACCCAGAAAAAGAGACACCAAGGCAGACAAAGAGACAGACAGACAGAGACAGAGAGGCATGGACAGACTGACAGTCATACAGACAGAGACACAGACAGACAGAGACACAGACAGACACCCAGAAAAAGACTCAGACAGATAGACAGACAGAAAGACAGACAGACTTAGACACGGACAGACAGAGACACAGACAGACAGGCAGACAGACACCCAGGCAGACACCCAGAAAATAACAGACACCCAGGCAGACAGAGACACGGACAGACACCCAGAAAAAGACAGACAGACACCCAGGCACACAGAGACACAGACAGACACCCAGAAAAAGACACAGACAGACGCCCAGGCAGACAGAGAGACAGAGAGACAGAGACCCACCCAGACAGACAGACACCCAGACAGACAGAGCCACAGACAGATACACAGAAAGACACAGACAGACACCCAGACAGAGAGAGACCCAGACAGATAGACAGACACCCACCCAGACAGACAGAGTCACAGACAGACAGACAGACAGGTCAGAGACACAGACAGACTGACACCCAGACAGACAGAGACATGGACAGACAGACACCCAGACAGACAGAGACAAGGAAAGACACCCAGAAAAAGACACACACAGATAGATAGACAGACAGAGACACGGACAGACTGAAAGACAGAGAAACAGACAGAAACGCATGTAGACAGAGACACAGACAGACACCCAGAAAAAGACACAGACAGACGCCCATGCAGACAGAGAGACAGAAAAAGACACACACAGATAAATAGACAGACAGAGACACGGACAGACTGAAAGAGAAACAGACAGAAACGCATGTAGACAGAGACACAGACAGAAACCCAGAAAAAGACACGGACAGAGTGACAAACCAGTCAGACAGAAACACGGACGGACAGACAGACAGACAGACAGACACGGACAGACAGACACCCAGACAGCCAGGGACACGGAAAGACACCGAGAAAAAGACACAGACAGACAGATAGACAGACACCCACCCATACAGACAGAGACACAGACAGACACACAGATAGCAGACACCCAGAAAAAGACACAGACAGACAGATAGACAGACACAGACACAGACACAGAGACACAGACAGACACCCAGACAGCCAGAGACACGGAAAGACACCCAGAAAAAGACACAGATAGACAGATAAACAGACAGAGACACAGACAGACTGACAGACAGAGAAACAGAGAGACAACCAGACAGAGAAACAGACAGAAACGCATGTAGACAGAGACACAGACAAAAAAACAGAAAAAGACACAGACAGACAGAGACACAGAAAGACAGAGACACGGAAAGACACCCAGGCAGACAGAGACACGGACAGACTGACAGACAGAGAAACAGAGAGACAACCCAGAAACAGACACCCAAAAAAAGACACAGACAGACAGATAGACAGACAGAGACACGGACAGACTGACAGACAGAGAAACAGACAGATAACCAAACAGACAGACAGACAGACAAACAGACTGACTGAGACACAGGTAAACAGACAGAGACACAGACAGACACCCAGACAGGCAGAGACACGGAAAGACACCCAGAAAAAGAGACACCAAGGCAGACAAAGAGACAGACAGACAGAGACAGAGAGGCATGGACAGACTGACAGTCATACAGACAGAGACACAGACAGACACCCAGAAAAAGACACAGACAGACACCCAGGCAGTCAGAGAGACAGACAGACAGAGAGACAGACTCTGAGACTGACACTCATACAGACAGCGGCACGGACAGAGAGACATCCAGACAGGCAGAGACACATAAAGACACCCAGAAAAAGAGACAGACAGACACCCAGGCAGACATAGAGACAGACAGACAGAGAGACAGAGGCACGGACAGACTGACACTCATACAGACAGAGGCACAGACAGACAGACACCCAGACAGGCAGAGACACGGAAAAACACCCAGAAAAAGAGACAGACAGATACCCAGGCAGACAGAGACACGGACAGACACCCAGAAAAAGACACAGACAGACACCCAGGCACACAGAGACACAGACAGACACCCAGAAAAAGACACAGACAGACACCCAGGCAGACAGAGAGACAGGCAGACAGAGACACAGAGGCATGTACAGACTGACAGTCATACAGACAGAGACACGGACAGACAGAGAAACAGACAGACAGACAGATAGACAGATAGAGACACAGACAGACTGACACCTAGATAGACAGAGACATGGACAGACAGACACCCAGACAGACAGAGACAAGGAAAGACACCCAGAAAAAGACACACACAGATAGATAGACAGACAGAGACACGGACAGACTGACAGACAGAGAAACAGACAAACACCCAGGTAGACAGAGACACAGAGAAACAGACAGAAACGCATGTAGACAGAGACAAAGACAGAAACCCAGAAAAAGACACAGACAGACAGACAGACACACGGACAGACTGACACCCAGACAGACAGAGACACAGACAGACAGACAGACAGACAGAGACACGGAAAGACACCCAGGAAAAGACACAGACAGACAGATAGACAGACAGAGACACGGACAGACAGACAGCCAGAGACACGGAAAGACACCCAGAAAAAGACACAGATAGACAGATAGACAGACAGAGACACGGACAGACTGACAGACAGGGAAACCGAGAGACAACCAGACAGAGAAACAGACAGAAACGCATGTAGACAGAGACACAGACAGAAACGCATGTAGACAGAGACACAGACAGAAACCCAGAAAAAGACACAGACAGACAGAGACACAGAAAGACACCCAGGCAGACAGAGATACAGACAGATAGACAGACAGGCAGAGACACGGTAAGACACCCAGAACAAGAGACAGACAGACACCCAGGCAGACAGAGAGACAGACAGACAGAGAGACAGAGGCATGGACAGACTGACAGTCATACAGACAGAGACACGGACAGACAGACAGACAGACTGACAGAGACACATAAAGACACCCAGAAAAAGAGACAGACAGACACCCAGGCAGACATAGAGACAGACAGACAGAGAGACAGAGGCACGGACAGACTGACACTCATACAGACAGAGGCACAGACAGACAGACACCCAGACAGGCAGAGACACGGAAAAACACCCAGAAAAAGAGACAGACAGATACCCAGGCAGACAGAGACACGGACAGACACCCAGAAAAAGACACAGACAGACACCCAGGCACACAGAGACACAGACAGACACCCAGAAAAAGACACAGACAGACACCCAGGCAGACAGAGAGACAGGCAGACAGAGACACAGAGGCATGTACAGACTGACAGTCATACAGACAGAGACACAGACAGACAGAGAAACAGACAGACAGACAGATAGACAGATAGAGACACAGACAGACTGACACCTAGATAGACAGAGACATGGACAGACAGACACCCAGACAGACAGAGACAAGGAAAGACACCCAGAAAAAGACACACACAGATAGATAGACAGACAGAGACACGGACAGACTGACAGACAGAGAAACAGACAAACACCCAGGTAGACAGAGACACAGAGAAACAGACAGAAACGCATGTAGACAGAGACAAAGACAGAAACCCAGAAAAAGACACAGACAGACAGACAGACACACGGACAGACTGACACCCAGACAGACAGAGACACAGACAGACAGACAGACAGACAGAGACACGGAAAGACACCCAGGAAAAGACACAGACAGACAGATAGACAGACAGAGACACGGACAGACAGACACCCAGACAGCCAGAGACACGGAAAGACACCCAGAAAAAGACACAGATAGACAGATAGACAGACAGAGACACGGACAGACTGACAGACAGGGAAACCGAGAGACAACCAGACAGAGAAACAGACAGAAACGCATGTAGACAGAGACACAGACAGAAACGCATGTAGACAGAGACACAGACAGAAACCCAGAAAAAGACACAGACAGACAGAGACAGACAGAAAAAAGACACCCAGGCAGACAGAGATACAGACAGATAGACAGACAGGCAGAGACACAGGTAAGACACCCAGAACAAGAGACAGACAGACACCCAGGCAGACAGAGAGACAGACAGACAGAGAGACAGAGGCATGGACAGACTGACAGTCATACAGACAGAGACACGGACAGACAGACAGACAGACTGACAGAGACACATAAAGACACCCAGAAAAAGAGACAGACAGACACCCAGGCAGACATAGAGACAGAGAGACAGAAACACGAACAGACAGACACCCAGACAGACAGAGACACAGACAGACACCCAGACAGGCAGAGACACGGAAAGACACCCAGACAAAAAGAGACAGACAGAGACACGCATGTAGACAGAGACATCAGAAGAAAAAACAGAAAAAGACACAGACAGACAGACAGACAGAAAGACAGAGACACGGACAGACTGACACCTAGGCAGACAGAGACACGGATAGACAGACACCAGACAGAGAGAGACAAGGAAAGACAGCCCAGAAAAAGACACACACAAAAAGAAGACAGACAGAGACAGGACAGACAGACAGACAGAGACACAGACAGACATGACAGAACAGAGAAACAGACAGACAACCATAACAGAGACAAAGACAGAACCAGACAAACAGACTGACTGAGACACAGGAATAAAACAGACAGAGACACAGACAGACACCCAGACAGACAGAGACACGGAAAGACACCCAGAAAAAGAGACACAACAGAAGACAGACAAAGAGACAGACAGACAGACAGCAGAGACACGGAAAGACACAGAAATGACACAATGACAGTAGACAGACAGAAACACGGGCAGACTACAGACAGGAACCAAGACAACCAGACAGAGACACAGACAGACACCCAGAAAAGAGACACAGACAGACACCCAGGCAGACAGAGACACAGACAGACACCCAGAAAAAGACACAGACAGACAGAGACACAGAGACACCCAGGCAGACAGACATGAGACAGATAACAGACAGACAGAGACACGGGACACCCAGAACAAGAGACAGACAGACACCCAGGCAGACAGAGAGACAGACAGACAGAGAGACAGAGGCAACAGACAGACAGATAGACAGACAGACAGACAGACAGACAGACAGACAGACAGACAGAGACAACATACAGACACCCAGGCAGACAGAGAAACGGACAGACTGACACCCAGGCAGACAGAGAGACAGACAGACAGAGAGACAGAGGCACGGACAGACTGACACTCATACAGACAGAGGCACAGACAGACAGACACCCAGACAGGCAGAGACACGGAAAAACACCCAGAAAAAGAGACAGACAGATACCCAGGCAGACAGAGACACGGACAGACACCCAGAAAAAGAGACAGACAGACACCCAGGCAAACAGAGACACAGACAGACACCCAGAAAAAGACACAGACAGACACCCAGGCAGACAGAGAGACAGGCAGACAGAGACAGAGAGGCATGTACAGACTGACAGTCATACAGACAGAGACACGGACAGACAGAGAAACAGACAGACAGACAGATAGACAGATAGAGACACAGACAGACTGACACCTAGATAGACAGAGACATGGACAGACAGACACCCAGACAGACAGAGACAAGGAAAGACACCCAGAAAAAGACACACACAGATAGATAGACAGACAGAGACACGGACAGACTGACAGACAGAGAAACAGACAAACACCCAGGTAGACAGAGACACAGAGAAACAGACAGAAACGCATGTAGACAGAGACAAAGACAGAAACCCAGAAAAAGACACAGACAGACAGACAGACACACGGACAGACTGACACCCAGACAGACAGAGACACAGACAGACAGACAGACAGACAGAGACACGGAAAGACACCCAGGAAAAGACACAGACAGACAGATAGACAGACAGAGACACGGACAGACAGACACCCAGACAGCCAGAGACACGGAAAGACACCCAGAAAAAGACACAGTTAGACAGATAGACAGACAGAGACACGGACAGACTGACAGACAGGGAAACCGAGAGACAACCAGACAGAGAAACAGACAGAAACGCATGTAGACAGAGACACAGACAGAAACGCATGTAGACAGAGACACAGACAGAAACCCAGAAAAAGACACAGACAGACAGAGACACAGAAAGACAGAGACACAGAAAGACACCCAGGCAGACAGAGATACAGACAGATAGACAGACAGGCAGAGACACGGTAAGACACCCAGAACAAGAGACAGACAGACACCCATGCAGACAGAGAGACAGACAGACAGAGAGACAGAGGCATGGACAGACTGACAGTCATACAGACAGAGACACGGACAGACAGACAGACAGACTGACAGAGACACATAAAGACACCCAGAAAAAGAGACAGACAGACACCCAGGCAGACATAGAGACAGAGAGACAGAAGCACGGACAGACTGACACTCATACAGACAGAGACACGGACAGATAGACACCCAGACAGGCAGAGACACGGAAAGACACCCAGAAAAAGAGACAGACAGAAACGGATGTAGACAGAGACACAGACAAAAAAACAGAAAAAGACACAGACAGACAGAGACACAGAAAGACAGAGACACGGAAAGACACCCAGGCAGACAGAGACACGGACAGACTGACAGACAGAGAAACAGAGAGACAACCCAGAAACAGACACCCAAAAAAAGACACAGACAGACAGATAGACAGACAGAGACACGGACAGACTGACAGACAGAGAAACAGACAGACAACCAAACAGACAGACAGACAGACAAACAGACTGACTGAGACACAGGTAAACAGACAGAGACACAGACAGACACCCAGACAGGCAGAGACACGGAAAGACACCCAGAAAAAGAGACACCAAGGCAGACAAAGAGACAGACAGACAGAGACAGAGAGGCATGGACAGACTGACAGTCATACAGACAGAGACACGGGCAGACACAGACAGACAGACAGACAGAGACACAGACAGACACCCAGACAGACAGAGACACAGACAGACACCCAGGCACACAGAGACACAGACAGACACCCAGAAAAGACACAGACAGACACCCAGGCACACAGAGAGAGAGAGGCACGGACAGACTGACACTCATACAGACAGAGACACGGACAGACAGACAGACAGACAGACAGGCAGAGACACAGAAAGACACCCAGAAAAAGAGACAGACAGACAGATAGACAGGCAGACAGACAGACAGACAGACAGACAGACAGAGACACAGACAGCAACAGAGACCCAGGCAGACAGAGACACAGGACAGACAGACACCCAGAGACAGACAGAGAAAGACAGACAGACAGAGAGACAGAAAGACAGACAGACAGAGACTCAGACAGACAGAGGCACAGACAGACAGACACCCAGACAGGCAGAGACACGGAAAAACACCCAGAAAAAGAGACAGACAGATACCCAGGCAGACAGAGACACGGACAGACACCCAGAAAAAGACACAGACAGACACCCAGAAAAAGACAAGACAGACACCCAGGCAGACAGAGAGACAGGCAGACAGAGAAACAGAGACATGTACAGACTGACAGTCATACAGACAGAGACACGGACAGACAGAGAAACAGACAGACAGACAGATAGACAGAAGAGACACAGACAGACGACACCTAGATAAACAGAGACATGGACAGACAGACACCCAGACAGACAGAGACAAGGAAAGACACCCAGAAAAAGACACACACAGATAGATAGACAGACAGAGACACGGACAGACTGACAGACAGAGAAACAGACAAACACCCAGGTAGACAGAGACACAGAGAAACAGACAGAAACGAGAGACAGAGACAAAGACAGAAACCCAGAAAAGACACAGACAGACAGACAGACACACGGACAGACTGACACCCAGACAGACAGAGACACAGACAGACAGACAGACAGACAGGAAGACACGGAAAGACACCCAGGAAAAGACACAGACAGACAGATAGACAGACAGAGACACGGACAGACAGACACCCAGACAGCCAGAGACACGGAAAGACACCCAGAAAAAGACACAGTCAGACAGATAGACAGACAGAGACACGGACAGACTGACAGACAGGGAAACCCAGAGACAACCAGACAGAGAAACAGACAGAAACGACATGACAGAGACACAGACAGAAACGCATGTAGACAGAGACACAGACAGAAACCCAGAAAAAGACACAGACAGACAGAGACACAGAAAGACAGAGACACAGAAAGACACCCAGGCAGACAGAGATACAGACAGATAGACAGACAGGCAGAGACACGGTAAGACACCCAGAACAAGAGACAGACAGACACCCATGCAGACAGAGAGACAGACAGACAGAGAGACAGAGGCATGGACAGACTGACAGTCATACAGACAGAGACACGGACAGACAGACAGACAGACTGACAGAGACACATAAAGACACCCAGAAAAAGAGACAGACAGACACCCAGGCAGACATAGAGACAGAGAGACAGAAGCACGGACAGACTGACACTCATACAGACAGAGACACGGACAGATAGACACCCAGACAGGCAGAGACACGGAAAGACACCCAGAAAAAGAGACAGACAGAAACGGATGTAGACAGAGACACAGACAAAAAAACAGAAAAAGACACAGACAGACAGAGACACAGAAAGACAGAGACACGGAAAGACACCCAGGCAGACAGAGACACGGACAGACTGACAGACAGAGAAACAGAGAGACAACCCAGAAACAGACACCCAAAAAAAGACACAGACAGACAGATAGACAGACAGAGACACGGACAGACTGACAGACAGAGAAACAGACAGACAACCAAACAGACAGACAGACAGACAAACAGACTGACTGAGACACAGGTAAACAGACAGAGACACAGACAGACACCCAGACAGGCAGAGACACGGAAAGACACCCAGAAAAAGAGACACCAAGGCAGACAAAGAGACAGACAGACAGAGACAGAGAGGCATGGACAGACTGACAGTCATACAGACAGAGACACGGGCAGACACAGACAGACAGACAGAGACACAGACAGACACCCAGGCAGACAGAGACACAGACAGACACCCAGGCACACAGAGACACAGACAGACACCCAGAGAAAGACACAGACAGACACCCAGGCACACAGAGAGACAGAGGCACGGACAGACTGACACTCATACAGACAGAGACACGGACAGACAGACAGACAGACAGACAGGCAGAGACACAGAAAGACACCCAGAAAAAGAGACAGACAGACAGATAGACAGGCAGACAGAGACACAGACAGATAGGAAGACACCCACCCAGACAGACAGAGACCCATACAGACAGAGACACAGACAGAAACACAGACAGCAGACACCCAGAAAAAGACTCAGACAGATAGACAGACAGAAAGACAGACAGACAGAGACACGGACAGACAGAGACACAGACAGACAGGCAGACAGACACCCAGGCAGACACCCAGAAAATAACAGACACCCAGGCAGACAGAGACACGGACAGACACCCAGAAAAAGACACAGACAGACGCCCAGGCAGACAGAGAGACAGAGGCACGGACAGACTGACACTCATACAGACAGAGACACGGACAGAGAGACACCCAGACAGGCAGAGACACGGAAAGACACCCAAGAAAAGAGACAGACAGACAGATAGGCAGGCAGATGGAGACACAGACAGATAGGCAGACACCCACCCATACAGACAGAGACACAGACAGACACACAGATAGCAGACACCCAGAAAAAGACACACACAGACAGACAAATAGACAGACACAGACACAGAGACACAGACAGACACCCAGGCAGACAGAGAGACAGAGGCACGGACAGACTGACACTCATACAGACAGAGACACGGACAGACAGACAGACAGACAGGCAGAGACACGGAAAGACACCCAGAAAAAGACACAGACAGACAGATAGACAGACACAGACACAGAGAGACAACCGGACAGAGAAATAGACAGAAACGCATGTAGACAGAGACACAGACAGAAACGCATGTAGACAGAGACACAGACAGAAACCCAGAAAAAGACACAGACAGACAGAGACACAGAAAGACACCCAGGCAGACAGAGATACAGACAGATAGAGAGACAGGCAGAGACACGGTAAGACACCCAGAACAAGAGACAGACAGACACCCAGGCAGACAGAGAGACAGACATACAGAGAGACAGAGGCATGGACAGACTGACAGTCATACAGACAGACTGACAGAGACACAGACAGACTCCCAGAGACACAGACAGACTCCCAGAAAAGGACACAGACAGACACCCAGGCAGACAGAGAGACAGAGGCAAGGACAGACTGCCACTCATACACACAGAGGCACAGACAGACCGACACCCAGACAGGCAGAGACACGGAAAGACACCCAGAAAAAGAGACAGAGAGACACCCAGGCAGACAGAGAGACAGAGGCACGGACAGACTGACACTCATACAGACAGAGCCACAGACAGATACACAGAAAGACACAGACAGACACCCAGACAGAGAGAGACCCAGACAGATAGGCAGACACCCACCCAGACAGACAGAGTCACAGACAGACAGACACCCAGACAGACAGAGACAAGGAAAGACACCCAGAAAAAGACACACACAGATAGATAGACAGACAGAGACACGGACAGACTGAAAGACAGAGAAACAGACAGAAACGCATGTAGACAGAGACACAGACAGAAACCCAGAAAAAGACACGGACAGAGTGACACCCAGTCAGACAGAGACACGGACGGACAGACAGACAGACAGACAGACAGACACGGACAGACAGACACCCAGACAGCCAGGGACACGGAAAGACACCGAGAAAAAGACACAGACAGACAGATAGACAGACACCCACCCATACAGACAGAGACACAGACAGACACACAGATAGCAGACACCCAGAAAAAGACACAGACAGACAGATAGACAGACACAGACACAGACACAAAGACACAGACAGACACCCAGACAGCCAGAGACACGGAAAGACACCCAGAAAAAGACACAGATAGACAGATAAACAGACAGAGACACGGACAGACTGACAGACAGAGAAACAGAGAGACAACCAGACAGAGAAACAGACAGAAACGCATGTAGACAGAGACACAGACAGACAGACAGACAGACAGACAGGCAGACAGACGGACGGACACGGACGGACACGGACGGACACGGACAGACACGGACAGAGACAAGGAAAGACACCCAAAAAAAGACAGACACAGATAGATAGACAGACAGAGACACGGACAGACTGACACCCAGACAGACTGACAGACAGAGAAACAGATAAAAACCCAGGTAGACAGAGACACAGAGAAACACCCAGGTAGACAGAGACACAGAGAAACAGACAGAGACACAGACAGACACACACACACACACACACACGGACAGAGTGACACCCAGACAGACAGACAGACAGACACGGACAGACTGACACCCAGACAGACAGAGACAAGGAAAGACGCCCGAAAAAAGACACACACAGATAGATAGACAGACAGAGACACGGACAGACTGACAGACAGAGAAACAGATAAACACCCAGGTAGACAGAGACACAGAGAAACACCCAGGTAGACAGAGACACAGAGAAACAGACAGAGACACAGACAGAGACCCAGAAAAAGACACAGACAGACACACACACACACACACACACGGACAGAGTGACACCCAGACAGACAGAGACACGGACGGACAGACAGACAGACAGACACGGACAGACAGACACCCAGACAGCCAATGACACGGAAAGACACCCAGAAAAAGACACAGACAGACAGATGGACAGACAGACAGAGACACGGAAAGACACCCAGACAGACAGAGACATGGACAGACTGACAGACAGAGAAACAGAGAGACAACCAGACAGACAGACAGACAGACAGAGAAACAGACTGACTGAGACACAGGTAAACAGACAGAGACACAGACAGACACCCAGACAGGCAGAGACACGGAAAGACACCCAGAAAAAGAGACACCCAGGCAGACAAAGAGACAGACAGACAGAGACACAGAGGCATGGACAGACTGACAGTCATACAGACAGAGACACGGACAGACAGAGACACAGATAGACAGACAGATAGACAGATAGAGACACAGACAGACACCCAGGCAGACAGAGACACAGACAGACACCCAGAAAAAGACACAGACAGACAGACAGACAGACAGAGACAGACTGACACCCAGACAGACAGAAGAACCGAAAGACACCCAGGCAGACAGAGACACAGACACAGACACAGACAGACTGACACCCAGACAGACAGAGACACGGACAGAAACACCCAGACAGACAGAGACACGGAAAGACACCCAGAAAAAGACACAGACAGACAAACAGACAGACAGACAGACAGATAGAGACACGGACAGACTGACACCTAGACAGACAGAGACACTGACAGAAACACCCAGACAGACAGACACATGGAAAGACACCCAGAAAAAGACACAGACAGACAAACAGACAGACAGATAGAGACACGGACAGACTGACACCTAGATAGACAGAGACATGGACAGACAGACACCCAGACAGACAGACAGACAGACAGAGAAACAGATTGACTGAGACACAGGTAAACAGACAGAGACACAGACAGACACCCAGACAGGCAGAGACACGGAAAGACACCCAGAAAAAGAGACACCCAGGCAGACAAAGAGACAGACAGACAGAGACACAGAGGCATGGACAGACTGAGACACAGATAGACAGACAGGTAGACAGATAGAGACACAGACAGACACCCAGGCAGACAGAGACACAGACAGACACCCAGAAAAAGACACAGACAGACAGACAGACAGACAGAGACAGACTGACACCCAGACAGACAGAAGAACGGAAAGACACCCAGGCAGACAGAGACACAGACAGACAGACAGACAGACAGACAGACAGACAGACAGAGACACAGACACAGACACAGACAGACTGACACCCAGACAGACAGAGACACGGACAGAAACACCCAGACAGACAGAGACACGGAAAGACACCCAGAAAAAGACACAGACAGACAAAGACACAGACAGACAGACAGATAGAGACACGGACAGACTGACACCTAGACAGACAGAGACACTGACAGAAACACCCAGACAGACAGACACATGGAAAAACACCCAGAAAAAGACACAGACAGACAAACAGACAGACAGATAGAGACACGGACAGACTGACACCTAGATAGACAGAGACATGGACAGACAGACACCCAGACAGACAGAGACAAGGAAAGACACCCAGAAAAAGACACACACAGATAGATAGACAGACAGAGACACGGACAGACTGACAGACAGAGAAACAGATAAACACCCAGGTAGACAGAGACACAGAGAGACAGACAGAAACGCATGTAGACAGAGACACAGACAGAAACCCAGAAAAAGACACAGAGAGACAGACAGACACACGGACAGACTGACACCCAGACAGACAGAGACACGGACAGACAGACAGACAGACAGACAGACAGACAGTCAGAGACATGGAAAGACACCCAGGAAAAGACACAGACAGACAGACAGACAGAGACATGGACAGACAGACACCCAGACAGCCAGAGACACGGAAAGACACCCAGAAAAAGACACAGATGGACAGATAAACGGACAGAGACACGGACAGACTGACAGACAGAGAAACAGAGAGACAACCAGACAGAGAAACAGACAGAAACGCATGTAGACAGAGACACAGACAGAAACCCAGAAAAAGACACAGACAGACAGAGACACAGAAAGACACCCAGGCAGACAGACACACAGACAGATAGACAGACAGGCAGAGACACGGAAAGACACCCAGAAAAAGAGACAGACAGAAACGGATGTAGACAGAGACACAGACAAAAAAACAGAAAAAGACACAGACAGACAGAGACACAGAAAGACAGAGACACGGAAAGACACCCAGGCAGACAGAGACACGGACAGACTGACAGACAGAGAAACAGAGAGACAACCCAGAAACAGACACCCAAAAAAAGACACAGACAGACAGATAGACAGACAGAGACACGGACAGACTGACAGACAGAGAAACAGACAGACAACCAAACAGATAGACAGACAGACAAACAGACTGACTGAGACACAGGTAAACAGACAGAGACACAGACAGACACCCAGACAGGCAGAGACACGGAAAGACACCCAGAAAAAAAGACACCAAGGCAGACAAAGAGACAGACAGACAGAGACAGAGAGGCATGGACAGACTGACAGTCATACAGACAGAGACACGGGCAGACACAGACAGACAGACAGAGACACAGACAGACACCCAGGCAGACAGAGACACAGACAGACACCCAGAAAAAGACACAGACAGACACCCAGGCACACAGAGACACAGACAGACACCCATAAAAAGACACAGACAGACACCCAGGCAGACAGAGAGACAGAGGCACGGACAGACTGACACTCATACAGACAGAGACACGGACAGACAGACAGACAGGCAGACACACAGAAAGACACCCAGAAAAAGAGACAGACAGACAGATAGACAGGCAGACAGAGACACAGACAGATAGGAAGACACCCACCCAGACAGACAGAGACCCATACAGACAGAGACACAGACAGAAACACAGACAGCAGACACCCAGAAAAAGACCAGACCAGACAGATAGACAGACAGAAAGACAGACAGACAGAGACACGGACAGACAGAGACACAGACAGACAGGCAGACAGACACCCAGGCAGACACCCAGAAAATAACAGACACCCAGGCAGACAGAGACACGGACAGACACCCAGAAAAAGACACAGACAGACGCCCAGGCAGACAGAGAGACAGAGAGACAGAGGCACGGACAGACTGACACTCATACAGACAGAGACACGGACAGACAGACACCCAGACAGGCAGAGACACGGAAAGACACCCAAGAAAAGAGACAGACAGACAGACAGATAGGCAGGCAGATGGAGACACAGACAGATAGGCAGACACCCACCCATACAGACAGAGACACAGACAGACACACAGATAGCAGACACCCAGAAAAAGACACACACAGACAGACAAATAGACAGACACAGACACAGAGACACAGAGAGACAACCAGACAGAGAAATAGACAGAAACGCATGTAGACAGAGACACGGACAGACTGACACCCAGACAGACTGACAGACAGAGAAACAGATAAAAACCCAGGTAGACAGAGACACAGAGAAACACCCAGGTAGACAGAGACACAGAGAAACAGACAGAGACACAGACAGACACACACACACACACACACACGGACAGAGTGACACCCAGACAGACAGACAGACAGACACGGACAGACTGACACCCAGACAGACAGAGACAAGGAAAGACGCCCGAAAAAAGACACACACAGATAGATAGACAGACAGAGACACGGACAGACTGACAGACAGAGAAACAGATAAACACCCAGGTAGACAGAGACACAGAGAAACACCCAGGTAGACAGAGACACAGAGAAACAGACAGAGACACAGACAGAGACCCAGAAAAAGACACAGACAGACACACACACACACACACACACGGACAGAGTGACACCCAGACAGACAGAGACACGGACGGACAGACAGACAGACAGACACGGACAGACAGACACCCAGACAGCCAATGACACGGAAAGACACCCAGAAAAAGACACAGACAGACAGATGGACAGACAGACAGAGACACGGAAAGACACCCAGACAGACAGAGACATGGACAGACTGACAGACAGAGAAACAGAGAGACAACCAGACAGACAGACAGACAGAGAAACAGACTGACTGAGACACAGGTAAACAGACAGAGACACAGACAGACACCCAGACAGGCAGAGACACGGAAAGACACCCAGAAAAAGAGACACCCAGGCAGACAAAGAGACAGACAGACAGAGACACAGAGGCATGGACAGACTGACAGTCATACAGACAGAGACACGGACAGACAGAGACACAGATAGACAGACAGATAGACAGATAGAGACACAGACAGACACCCAGGCAGACAGAGACACAGACAGACACCCAGAAAAAGACACAGACAGACAGACAGACAGACAGAGACAGACTGACACCCAGACAGACAGAAGAACGGAAAGACACCCAGGCAGACAGAGACACAGACAGACAGACAGACAGAGACACAGACACAGACACAGACAGACTGACACCCAGACAGACAGAGACACGGACAGAAACACCCAGACAGACAGAGACACGGAAAGACACCCAGAAAAAGACACAGACAGACAAACAGACAGACAGACAGACAGATAGAGACACGGACAGACTGACACCTAGACAGACAGAGACACTGACAGAAACACCCAGACAGACAGACACATGGAAAGACACCCAGAAAAAGACACAGACAGACAAACAGACAGACAGATAGAGACACGGACAGACTGACACCTAGATAGACAGAGACATGGACAGACAGACACCCAGACAGACAGACAGACAGACAGAGAAACAGATTGACTGAGACACAGGTAAACAGACAGAGACACAGACAGACACCCAGACAGGCAGAGACACGGAAAGACACCCAGAAAAAGAGACACCCAGGCAGACAAAGAGACAGACAGACAGAGACACAGAGGCATGGACAGACTGAGACACAGATAGACAGACAGATAGACAGATAGAGACACAGACAGACACCCAGGCAGACAGAGACACAGACAGACACCCAGAAAAAGACACAGACAGACAGACAGACAGACAGACAGACAGAAAGCTGACACCCAGACAGACAGAAGAACGGAAAGACACCCAGGCAGACAGAGACACAGACAGACAGACAGACAGACAGACAGACAGACAGACAGACAGAGACACAGACACAGACACAGACAGACTGACACCCAGACAGACAGAGACACGGACAGAAACACCCAGACAGACAGAGACACGGAAAGACACCCAGAAAAAGACACAGACAGACAAACAGACAGACAGACAGACAGATAGAGACACGGACAGACTGACACCTAGACAGACAGAGACACTGACAGAAACACCCAGACAGACAGACACATGGAAAAACACCCAGAAAAAGACACAGACAGACAAACAGACAGACAGATAGAGACACGGACAGACTGACACCTAGATAGACAGAGACATGGACAGACAGACACCCAGACAGACAGAGACAAGGAAAGACACCCAGAAAAAGACACACACAGATAGATAGACAGACAGAGACACGGACAGACTGACAGACAGAGAAACAGATAAACACCCAGGTAGACAGAGACACAGAGAGACAGACAGAAACGCATGTAGACAGAGACACAGACAGAAACCCAGAAAAAGACACAGAGAGACAGACAGACACACGGACAGACTGACACCCAGACAGACAGAGACACGGACAGACAGACAGACAGACAGACAGACAGTCAGAGACATGGAAAGACACCCAGGAAAAGACACAGACAGACAGACAGACAGAGACATGGACAGACAGACACCCAGACAGCCAGAGACACGGAAAGACACCCAGAAAAAGACACAGATGGACAGATAAACGGACAGAGACATGGACAGACTGACAGACAGAGAAACAGAGAGACAACCAGACAGAGAAACAGACAGAAACGCATGTAGACAGAGACACAGACAGAAACCCAGAAAAAGACACAGACAGACAGAGACACAGAAAGACACACAGGCAGACAGACACACAGACAGATAGACAGACAGGCAGAGACACGGAAAGACACCCAGAAAAAGAGACAGACAGAAACGGATGTAGACAGAGACACAGACAAAAAAACAGAAAAAGACACAGACAGACAGAGACACAGAAAGACAGAGACACGGAAAGACACCCAGGCAGACAGAGACACGGACAGACTGACAGACAGAGAAACAGAGAGACAACCCAGAAACAGACACCCAAAAAAAGACACAGACAGACAGATAGACAGACAGAGACACGGACAGACTGACAGACAGAGAAACAGACAGACAACCAAACAGATAGACAGACAGACAAACAGACTGACTGAGACACAGGTAAACAGACAGAGACACAGACAGACACCCAGACAGGCAGAGACACGGAAAGACACCCAGAAAAAAAGACACCAAGGCAGACAAAGAGACAGACAGACAGAGACAGAGAGGCATGGACAGACTGACAGTCATACAGACAGAGACACGGGCAGACACAGACAGACAGACAGACAGACAGAGACACAGACAGACACCCAGGCAGACAGAGACACAGACAGACACCCAGAAAAAGACACAGACAGACACCCAGGCACACAGAGACACAGACAGACACCCATAAAAAGACACAGACAGACACCCAGGCAGACAGAGAGACAGAGGCACGGACAGACTGACACTCATACAGACAGAGACACGGACAGACAGAGAGACAGGCAGACACACAGAAAGACACCCAGAAAAAGAGACAGACAGACAGATAGACAGGCAGACAGAGACACAGACAGATAGGAAGACACCCACCCAGACAGACAGAGACCCATACAGACAGAGACACAGACAGAAACACAGACAGCAGACACCCAGAAAAAGACTCAGACAGATAGACAGACAGAAAGACAGACAGACAGAGACACGGACAGACAGAGACACAGACAGACAGGCAGACAGACACCCAGGCAGACACCCAGAAAATAACAGACACCCAGGCAGACAGAGACACGGACAGACACCCAGAAAAAGACACAGACAGACGCCCAGGCAGACAGAGAGACAGAGAGACAGAGGCACGGACAGACTGACACTCATACAGACAGAGACACGGACAGACAGACACCCAGACAGGCAGAGACACGGAAAGACACCCAAGAAAAGAGACAGACAGACAGACAGACAGATAGGCAGGCAGATGGAGACACAGACAGATAGGCAGACACCCACCCATACAGACAGAGACACAGACAGACACACAGATAGCAGACACCCAGAAAAAGACACACACAGACAGACAAATAGACAGACACAGACACAGAGACACAGAGAGACAACCAGACAGAGAAATAGACAGAAACGCATGTAGACAGAGACACAGACAGACACCCAGGCAGACAGAGAGACAGAGGCACGGACAGACTGACACTCATACAGACAGAGACACGGATAGACAGACAGACAGACAGGCAGAGACACGGAAAGACACCCAGAAAAAGACACAGACAGACAGATAGACAGACACAGACACAGAGACACAGAGAGACAACCAGACAGAGAAATAGACAGAAACGCATGTAGACAGAGACACAGACAGAAACGCATGTAGACAGAGACACAGACAGAAACCCAGAAAAAGACACAGACAGACAGAGACACAGAAAGACACCCAGGCAGACAGAGATACAGACAGATAGACAGACAGGCAGAGACACGGTAAGACACCCAGAACAAGAGACAGACAGACACCCAGGCAGACAGAGAGACAGACATACAGAGAGACAGAGGCATGGACAGACTGACAGTCATACAGACAGACTGACAGAGACACAGACAGACTCCCAGAGACACAGACAGACTCCCAGAAAAGGACACAGACAGACACCCAGGCAGACAGAGAGACAGAGGCAAGGACAGACTGCCACTCATACAGACAGAGGCACAGACAGACCGACACCCAGACAGGCAGAGACACGGAAAGACACCCAGAAAAAGAGACAGAGAGACACCCAGGCAGACAGAGAGACAGAGGCACGGACAGACTGACACTCATACAGACAGAGCCACAGACAGATACACAGAAAGACACAGACAGACACCCAGACAGAGAGAGACCCAGACAGATAGGCAGACACCCACCCAGACAGACAGAGTCACAGACAGACAGACGCCCAGACAGACAGAGACAAGGAAAGACACCCAGAAAAAGACACACACAGATAGATAGACAGACAGAGACACGGACAGACTGAAAGACAGAGAAACAGACAGAAACGCATGTAGACAGAGACACAGACAGAAACCCAGAAAAAGACACGGACAGAGTGACACCCAGTCAGACAGAGACACGGACGGACAGACAGACAGACAGACACGGACAGACAGACACCCAGACAGCCAGGGACACGGAAAGACACCGAGAAAAAGACACAGACAGACAGATAGACAGACACCCACCCATACAGACAGAGACACAGACAGACACACAGATAGCAGACACCCAGAAAAAGACACAGACAGACAGATAGACAGACACAGACACAGACACAGAGACACAGACAGACACCCAGACAGCCAGAGACACGGAAAGACACCCAGAAAAAGACACAGATAGACAGATAAACAGACAGAGACACGGACAGACTGACAGACAGAGAAACAGAGAGACAACCAGACAGAGAAACAGACAGAAACGCATGTAGACAGAGACACAGACAGACAGACAGACAGACAGACAGACAGACAGACGGACGGACGGACGGACGGACACGGACGGACACGGACAGACACGGACAGACACGGACAGAGACAAGGAAAGACACCCAAAAAAAGACACACACAGATAGATAGACAGACAGAGACACGGACAGACTGACACCCAGACAGACAGAGACACGGACAGACTGACAGACAGAGAAACAGATAAACACCCAGGTAGACAGAGACACAGAGAAACACCCAGGTAGACAGAGACACAGAGAAACAGACAGAGACACAGACAGACACACACACACACACACACACACAGACAGAGTGACACCCAGACAGACAGACAGACAGACACGGACAGACTGACACCCAGACAGACAGAGACAAGGAAAGACGCCCGAAAAAAGACACACACAGATAGATAGACAGACAGAGACACGGACAGACTGACAGACAGAGAAACAGATAAACACCCAGGTAGACAGACACACAGAGAAACAGACAGAGACACAGACAGAGACCCAGAAAAAGACACAGACAGACACACACACACACACACGGACAGAGTGACACCCAGACAGACAGAGACACGGACGGACAGACAGACAGACAGACACGGACAGACAGACACCCAGACAGCCAATGACACGGAAAGACACCCAGAAAAAGACACAGACAGACAGATGGACAGACAGACAGAGACACGGACAGACTGACAGACAGAGAAACAGAGAGACAACCAGACAGAGAAACAGAGACATGAAACGCATGTAGACAGAGACACAGACAGAAAAGCAGAAAAAGACACAGACAGACAGAGACACAGAAAGACAGAGACACGGAAAGACACCCAGACAGACAGAGACATGGACAGACTGACAGACAGAGAAACAGAGAGACAACCAGACAGACAGACAGACAGAGAAACAGACTGACTGAGACACAGGTAAACAGACAGAGACACAGACAGACACCCAGACAGGCAGAGACACGGAAAGACACCCAGAAAAAGAGACACCCAGGCAGACAAAGAGACAGACAGACAGAGACACAGAGGCATGGACAGACTGACAGTCATACAGACAGAGACACGGACAGACAGAGACACAGATAGACAGACAGATAGACAGATAGAGACACAGACAGACACCCAGGCAGACAGAGACACAGACAGACACCCAGAAAAAGACACAGACAGACAGACAGACAGAAAGAGACAGACTCACACCCAGACAGACAGAAGAACGGAAAGACACCCAGGCAGACAGAGACACAGACAGACAGACAGACAGACAGACAGAGACAGAGACACAGACACAGACAGACTGACACCCAGACAGACAGAGACACGGACAGAAACACCCAGACAGACAGAGACACGGAAAGACACCCAGAAAAAGACACAGACAGACAAACAGACAGACAGACAGACAGATAGAGACACGGACAGACTGACACCTAGACAGACAGAGACACTGACAGAAACACCCAGACAGACAGACACATGGAAAGACACCCAGAAAAAGACACAGACAGACAAACAGACAGACAGATAGAGACACGGACAGACTGACACCTAGATAGACAGAGACATGGACAGACAGACACCCAGACAGACAGACAGACAGACAGAGAAACAGACTGACTGAGACACAGGTAAACAGACAGAGACACAGACAGACACCCAGACAGGCAGAGACACGGAAAGACACCCAGAAAAAGAGACACCCAGGCAGACAAAGAGACAGACAGACAGAGACACAGAGGCATGGACAGACTGAGACACAGATAGACAGACAGATAGACAGATAGAGACACAGACAGACACCCAGGCAGACAGAGACACAGACAGACACCCAGAAAAAGACACAGACAGACAGACAGACAGACAGAGACAGACTGACACCCAGACAGACAGAAGAACGGAAAGACACCCAGGCAGACAGAGACACAGACAGACAGACAGACAGACAGACAGACAGACAGACACAGACACAGACACAGACAGACTGACACCCAGACAGACAGAGACACGGACAGAAACACCCAGACAGACAGAGACACGGAAAGACACCCAGAAAAAGACACAGACAGACAAACAGACAGACAGACAGACAGATAGAGACACGGACAGACTGACACCTAGACAGACAGAGACACTGACAGAAACACCCAGACAGACAGACACATGGAAAAACACCCAGAAAAAGACACAGACAGACAAACAGACAGACAGATAGAGACACGGACAGACTGACACCTAGATAGACAGAGACATGGACAGACAGACACCCAGACAGACAGAGACAAGGAAAGACACCCAGAAAAAGACACACAAAGATAGATAGACAGACAGAGACACGGACAGACTGACAGACAGAGAAACAGATAAACACCCAGGTAGACAGAGACACAGAGAGACAGACAGAAACGCATGTAGACAGAGACACAGACAGAAACCCAGAAAAAGACACAGAGAGACAGACAGACACACGGACAGACTGACACCCAGACAGACAGAGACACGGACAGACAGACAGACAGACAGACAGACAGACAGTCAGAGACATGGAAAGACACCCAGGAAAAGACACAGACAGACAGACAGACAGAGACATGGACAGACAGACACCCAGACAGCCAGAGACACGGAAAGACACCCAGAAAAAGACACAGATGGACAGATAAACGGACAGAGACACGGACAGACTGACAGACAGAGAAACAGAGAGACAACCAGACAGAGAAACAGACAGAAACGCATGTAGACAGAGACACAGACAGAAACCCAGAAAAAGACACAGACAGACAGAGACACAGAAAGACACCCAGGCAGACAGACACACAGACAGATAGACAGACAGGCAGAGACACGGAAAGACACCCAGAAAAAGAGACAGACAGACACCCAGGCAGACAGAGAGACAGACAGACAGAGAGACAGAGGCATGGACAGACTGACAGTCATACAGACAGAGACACGGACAGACAGAGACACAGACAGACAAACTGATAGAGACACAGACAGACACCCAGGCAGACAGAGACACAGATAGACAGACAGACAGACAGACACCCAGACAGACAGACAGACAGACACCCAGACAGACAGACAGACAGACAGAGACACAACCAGACAGAGAAACAGACAGAAACGCATGTAGACAGAGACACAGACAGAAACCCAGAAAAAGACAGAGACAGAAAGAGACACAGAGAGATAGACAGACACAGACAGACAGAGAGACAGACAGAGACACAACCACACAGAGAAACAGACAGAAACGCATGTAGACAGAGACACAGACAGAAACCCAGAAAAAGACAGAGACAGACAGAGACACAGACAGACAGACAGACAGACAGAGACACGGCCAGACTGACAGACAGAGAAACAGAGACAACCAGACAGAGACACAGACAGAAACCCAGAAAAACACACATACAGACAGAGACACGGACAGACAGAGAAACAGACAGACAGATAGACAGATAGAGACACATACAGACAAACAGACAGATAGACAGATAGAGACACGGACAGACAGAAACACAGACAGACACCCAGGCAGACACCCAGAAAATAACAGACACCCAGGCAGACAGAGACACGGACAGACACCCAGAAAAAGACACAGACAGACACCCAGGCACACAGAGACACAGACAGACACCCAGAAAAAGACACAGACAGACGCCCAGGCAGACAGAGAGACAGAGCGACAGAGGCACGGACAGGCTGACACTCATACAGACAGAGACACGGACAGACAGACACCCAGACAGGCAGAGACACGGAAAGACACCCAAGAAAAGAGATAGACAGACAGATAGGCAGGCAGACGGAGACACAGACAGATAGGCAGACACCCACCCATACAGACAGAGACACAGACAGACACACAGATAGCAGACACCCAGAAAAAGACACAGACAGACAGATAGACAGACACAGACACAGAGACACAGAGAGACAACCAGACAGAGAAACAGACAGAAACGCATGTAGACAGAGACACAGACAGAAACGCATGTAGACAGAGACACAGACAGAAACGCATGTAGACAGAGACACAGACAGAAACCCAGAAAAAGACACAGACAGACAGAGACACAGAAAGACAGAGACACAGAAAGACACCCAGGCAGACAGACACACAGACAGATAGACAGACAGGCAGAGACACGGAAAGACACCCAGAAAAAGAGACAGACAGACACCCAGGCAGACAGAGAGACAGACAGACAGAGAGACAGAGGCATGGACAGACTGACAGTCATACAGACAGAGACACGGACAGACAGAGACACAGACAGACAGACTGACAGAGACACAGACAGACACCCAGGCAGACAGAGACACAGACAGACACCCAGAAAAAGACACAGATAGACACCCAGGCAGACAGAGAGACAGACAGACAGAGAGACAGAGGCACGGACAGACTGACACTCATACAGGCAGAGACACGGAAAGACACCCAGAAAAAGAGACAGACAGACATCCAGGCAGACAGAGAGACAGAGGCACGGACAGACTGACACTCATACAGACAGAGACACGGACAGACAGACACCCAGACAGGCAGAGACACAGAAAGACACCCAGAAAAAGAGACAGACAGACAGGCAGACAGAGACACAGACAGATAGGAAGACACCCACCCAGACAGACAGAGACCCATACAGACAGAGACACAGACAGAAACACAGACAGCAGACACCCAGAAAAAGACTCAGACAGATAGACAGACAGAAAGACAGACAGACTTAGACACGGACAGACAGAGACACAGACAGACAGGCAGACAGACACCCAGGCAGACACCCAGAAAATAACAGACACCCAGGCAGACAGAGACACGGACAGACACCCAGAAAAAGACACAGACAGACACCCAGGCACACAGAGACACAGACAGACACCCAGAAAAAGAGACAGACAGACAGGCAGACAGAGACACATACAGATAGACAGATAGACAAACAGACACCCAAACAGACACCCAGACAGAGAGACACAGAAAGACACCCAGACAGATAGAGACATAGACTGACAGACAAACAGACATAGACACAAACAGACAGATAGACAGACACCCAGACAGACACTCACAGACAGAGACCCAGAAAGGCACCCAGAAAAAGACACAGACAGACAGACACCCAGACAGACACACAGACAGACAGACACCCAGCAGACAGAGACACATACAGATAGACAGAGAGACAGACAGACTGACACCCAGACAGATAGAGACACAGACAGGCAGAGACACGGAAAGGCACCCAGAAAAAGACACAGACAGACTGACACCCAGACAGACAGAGACACGGACAGAAACACCCAGACAGACAGAGACACGGAAAGACACCCAGAAAAAGACACAGACAGACAAACAGACAGACAGACAGACAGATAGAGACACGGACAGACTGACACCTAGACAGACAGAGACACTGACAGAAACACCCAGACAGACAGACACATGGAAAGACACCCAGAAAAAGACACAGACAGACAAACAGACAGACAGATAGAGACACGGACAGACTGACACCTAGATAGACAGAGACATGGACAGACAGACACCCAGACAGACAGACAGACAGACAGAGAAACAGACTGACTGAGACACAGGTAAACAGACAGAGACACAGACAGACACCCAGACAGGCAGAGACACGGAAAGACACCCAGAAAAAGAGACACCCAGGCAGACAAAGAGACAGACAGACAGAGACACAGAGGCATGGACAGACTGAGACACAGATAGACAGACAGATAGACAGATAGAGACACAGACAGACACCCAGGCAGACAGAGACACAGACAGACACCCAGAAAAAGACACAGACAGACAGACAGACAGACAGAGACAGACTGACACCCAGACAGACAGAAGAACGGAAAGACACCCAGGCAGACAGAGACACAGACAGACAGACAGACATACAGAGACACAGACACAGACACAGACAGACTGACACCCAGACAGACAGAGACACGGACAGAAACACCCAGACAGACAGAGACACGGAAAGACACCCAGAAAAAGACACAGACAGACAAACAGACAGACAGACAGACAGATAGAGACACGGACAGACTGACACCTAGACAGACAGAGACACTGACAGAAACACCCAGACAGACAGACACATGGAAAAACACCCAGAAAAAGACACAGACAGACAAACAGACAGACAGATAGAGACACGGACAGACTGACACCTAGATAGACAGAGACATGGACAGACAGACACCCAGACAGACAGAGACAAGGAAAGACACCCAGAAAAAGACACACACAGATAGATAGACAGACAGAGACACGGACAGACTGACAGACAGAGAAACAGATAAACACCCAGGTAGACAGAGACACAGAGAGACAGACAGAAACGCATGTAGACAGAGACACAGACAGAAACCCAGAAAAAGACACAGAGAGACAGACAGACACACGGACAGACTGACACCCAGACAGACAGAGACACGGACAGACAGACAGACAGACAGACAGACAGACAGCCAGACATGGAAAGACACCCAGAGAAAAGACACAGACAGACAGACAGACAGAGACATGGACAGACAGACACCCAGACAGCCAGAGACACGGAAAGACACCCAGAAAAAGACACAGATGGACAGATAAACAGAGACAGAGACACGGACAGACTGACAGTAACAGACAGAAACACAAGACAGAGACACAGATAGACAGATAGAGAAACAGACAGAAACCCAGGTAGACAGAGACACAGACAGACAACCCAGAAAAAGACACAGACAGACAGAACAGACAGAAAAAGAAACCCAGACAGACAGAAGAACGGAAAGACACCCAGGCAGACAGACACACAGACAGATAGACAGACAGAGACACAGACACGACACAGAAAGACAACCCAGAAAGACAGAGACACGACAGAAACACCCAGATGTAGACAGAGACACAGACAAAAACCCAGAAAAAGACACAGACAGACAAACAGACAGACAGACAGAAAGACAGAGACACGGACAGAGACACCCAGGCAGACAGAGACACGGACAGACTGACAGCCAGAGAAACAGACAGACAACCCATGAAACAGACACCCAGAAAAAGACACAGACAGACAGACAGACAGACAGAGACACGGACAGACTGACACCTAGATAGACAGAGACATGGACAGACAGACAACCAAACAGATAGACAGACAGACAGAGAAACAGACTGACTGAGACACAGGTAAACAGACAGAGACACAGACAGACACCCAGACAGGCAGAGACACGGAAAGACACCCAGAAAAAAAGACACCCAGGCAGACAAAGAGACAGACAGACAGAGACACAGAGGCATGGACAGACTGACAGCAACAGACAGAGACACGGGCAGACACAGACAGACAGACAGACAGACAGAGACACAGACAGACACCCAGGCAGACAGAGACACAGACAGACACCCAGAAAAAGACACAGACAGACACCCAGACAGACAGAGACACAGACAGACACCCAGACAGACAGAAGACACAGACAGACACCCAGGCAGACAGAGACACAGAGGCACGGACAGACAGACACACAGACAGACAGAGACACAGACAGACAGATAGACAGGCAGACAGAGACACAGACAGACTAAGACACCCAGACAGACAGAGACACATACAGACAGAGACACAGACAGAAACACAGACAGCAGACACCCAGAAAAAGACACAGACAGACAAACAGACAGACAGACAGACAGACAGAGACACGGACAGACAGAGACACAGACAGAAGGCAGACAGACACCCAGGCAGACACTGACAGAAAATAACAGACACCCAGGCAGACAGAGACACGGACAGACACCCAGAAAAAGACACAGACAGACGCCCAGGCAGACAGAGAGACAGAGAGACAGAGGCACGGACAGACTGACACCTAGATAGACAGAGACACGGACAGACAGACACCCAGACAGGCAGAGACAAGGAAAGACACCCAAGAAAAGAGACAGACAGACAGATAGACAGGCAGAGACATGGACGACTGACAGACAGATAGGCAGACACCCACCCAGATAGACAGAGACACAGACAGACAGACAGATAGCAGACACCCAGAAAAAGACACAGACAGACAGACCCAGAGACAGACACAGACACAGAGACACAGAGAGACAACCCGGACAGACTGACACCCAGACAGACAGAGACACGAGACAGACAGACAGACAGACAGACAGACAGACAGAGACACGGAAAGACACCCAGGAAAAGACACAGACAGACAGACAGACAGAGACATGGACAGACAGACAGACAGACAGGCAGAGACACGGAAAGACACCCAGAAAAAGACACAGATAGACAGATAGACAGACAGAGACATAGACAGACAGACAGACAGAGAAACAGAGAGACAACGCATGGACAGAGAAACAGACAGAAACGCATGTAGACAGAGACACAGACAGAAACCCAGAAAAAGACACAGACAGACAGAGACACAGAAAGACACCCAGGCAGACAGAGATACAGACAGATAGACAGACAGGCAGAGACACGGAAAGACACCCAGAAAAAGAGACAGACAGACACCCAGGCAGACAGAGACACAGACAAACAGAGAACAGAGAAAGACACAGACAGACAGAGACACAGACAGACAGAGACACGGAAAGACACCCAGACAGACAGAGACACAGACAGACTGACAGACAGAGACACAGACAGACAACCACAGAAACAGACACCCAAAAAAGGACAGACAGACAGATAGACAGACAGAGACACAGACAGACTGACAAGACAGGAGAAACAGACAGACAACCAAACAGATAGACAGACAGACAAACAGACAGACTGAGACACAGGTAAACAGACAGAGACACAGACAGACACCCAGACAGGCAGAGACACGGAAAGACACCCAGAAAAAAGACACCACAGGCAGACAAAGAGACAGACAGACAGGCAGACAGAGACGCATGACAGACAGACAGTCACAGACAGACAGAGACCCAGACAGACACAGACAAGGAAAGACACCCAGACAGAGACACAGACAGATAGCTAGACAGACAGAGACACGGACAGACACCCAGAAAAAGACACAGACAGACACCCAGGCACACGAGACACAGACAGACACCCAAAAAAGACACAGACAGACACCCAGGCAGACAGAGAGACAACACGGACAGACTGACACCCATACAGACAGAGACACGGACAGACAGACAGACAGACAGACACGGACAGAAAGACACCCAGAAAGCAGACAGACAGACAGATAGACAGGCAGACAGAGACACAGACAGATAGGACAGACACCCACCCAGACAGACAGAGACCCATACAGACAGAGACACAGACAGAAACACAGACAGCAGACACCCAGAAAAAGACACAGACAGATAGATAGACAGACAAGACAGAACAGACAGAGACACAGACAGACACCCAGACAGACAGACAGGCAGAAAGACACCCAGGAAAAGACACCCATAGACAGATAAACAGACAGAACACGGACAGACAGACAGACAGAGACACGGACAGACTGACACTCATACAGACAGAGACACGGACAGACAGACACCCAGACAGGCAGAGACACAGAAAGACACCCAGAAAAAGAACAGACAGACAGGCAGACAGAGACACAGACAGATAGGAAGACACCCACCCAGACAGACAGAGACCCATACAGACAGAGACACAGACAGAAACACAGACAGCAGACACCCAGAAAAAGACACAGACAGATAGACAGACAGACAGAGACACGGACAGACTGACACCCAGACAGACAGAGACACAGACAGACAGACAGACAGACACCCAGGACACCCAGAAAATAACAGACACCCAGGTAGACAGAGACACAGACAGACACCCAGGTAGAAAAAGACACAGACAGACACCCAGACACAGACAGACACAGACAGACACCCAGAAACACAGACAGACAGACAGACAGACAGAGAGACAGACAGACAGACAGATAGACAGACAGACACCCAAACAGACAGCCAGACAAGGAGAGACACCAAGAAAGACACACACAGACAGATAGACAGACAGAGACACGGACAGACAAACAGACAGAGACACAAACAGACAGATAGACAGACACCCAGACAGACACTCACAGACAGAGACCCAGAAAGACACCCAGAAAAAGACACAGACAGACAGACACCCAGACAGACACACAGACAGACAGACACCCAGACAGACAGAGACACAGACAGATAGACAGAGACACAGAACAGACAGACACCCAGACAGACAGACACACAGACAGGCAGAGACACGGAAAGACACCCAGAAAAAAGACACAGACAGACTGACACCCAGACAGACAGAGACACGGACAGAAACACCCAGACAGACAGAGACACGGAAAGACACCCAGAAAAAGACACAGACAGACAAACAGACAGACAGACAGACAGATAGAGACACGGACAGACTGACACCTAGACAGACAGAGACACTGACAGAAACACCCAGACAGACAGAACACATGGAAAGACACCCAGAAAAAGACACAGACAGACAAACAGACAGACAGATAGAGACACGGACAGACTGACACCTAGATAGACAGAGACATGGACAGACAGACACCCAGACAGACAGACAGACAGACAGAGAAACAGACTGACTGAGACACAGGTAAACAGACAGAGACACAGACAGACACCCAGACAGGCAGAGACACGGAAAGACACCCAGAAAAAGAGACACCCAGGCAGACAAAGAGACAGACAGACAGAGACACAGAGGCATGGACAGACTGAGACACAGATAGACAGACAGATAGACAGATAGAGACACAGACAGACACCCAGGCAGACAGAGACACAGACAGACACCCAGAAAAAGACACAGACAGACAGACAGAAACAGACAGAGAACAGACTGACACCCAGACAGACAGAAGAACGGAAAGACACCCAGGCAGACAGAGACACAGACAGACAGACAGACATACAGAGACACAGACACAGACACAGACAGACTGACACCCAGACAGACAGAGACACGGACAGAAACACCCAGACAGACAGAGACACGGAAAGACACCCAGAAAAAGACACAGACAGACAAACAGACAGACAGACAGACAGATAGAGACACGGACAGACTGACACCTAGACAGACAGAGACACTGACAGAAACACCCAGACAGACAGACACATGGAAAGACACCCAGAAAAAGACACAGACAGACAAACAGACAGACAGATAGAGACACGGACAGACTGACACCTAGATAGACAGAGACATGGACAGACAGACACCCAGACAGACAGAGACAAGGAAAGACACCCAGAAAAAGACACACACAGATAGATAGACAGACAGAGACACGGACAGACTGACAGACAGAGAAACAGATAAACACCCAGGTAGACAGAGACACAGAGAGACAGACAGAAACGCATGTAGACAGAGACACAGACAGAAACCCAGAAAAAGACACAGAGAGACAGACAGACACACGGACAGACTGACACCCAGACAGACAGAGACACGGACAGACTGACAGACAGAGAAACAGAGAGACAACCAGACAGACAGACAGACAGAGAAACAGACTGACTGAGACACAGGTAAACAGACAGAGACACAGACAGACACCCAGACAGGCAGAGACACGGAAAGACACCCAGAAAAAGAGACACCCAGGCAGACAAAGAGACAGACAGACAGAGACACAGAGGCATGGACAGACTGACAGTCATACAGACAGAGACACGGACAGACAGAGACACAGATAGACAGATAGAGACACAGACAGACACCCAGGCAGACAGAGACACAGACAGACACCCAGAAAAAGACACAGACAGACAGACAGACAGACAGAGACAGACTGACACCCAGACAGACAGAAGAACGGAAAGACACCCAGGCAGACAGAGACACAGACAGACAGACAGACAGAGACACAGACACAGACACAGACAGACTGACACCCAGACAGACAGAGACACGGACAGAAACACCCAGACAGACAGAGACACGGAAAGACACCCAGAAAAAGACACAGACAGACAAACAGACAGACAGACAGACAGATAGAGACACGGACAGACTGACACCTAGACAGACAGAGACACTGACAGAAACACCCAGACAGACAGACACATGGAAAGACACCCAGAAAAAGACACAGACAGACAAACAGACAGACAGATAGAGACACGGACAGACTGACACCTAGATAGACAGAGACATGGACAGACAGACACCCAGACAGACAGACAGACAGACAGAGAAACAGATTGACTGAGACACAGGTAAACAGACAGAGACACAGACAGACACCCAGACAGGCAGAGACACGGAAAGACACCCAGAAAAAGAGACACCCAGGCAGACAAAGAGACAGACAGACAGAGACACAGAGGCATGGACAGACTGAGACACAGATAGACAGACAGATAGACAGATAGAGACACAGACAGACACCCAGGCAGACAGAGACACAGACAGACACCCAGAAAAAGACACAGACAGACAGACAGACAGAAGACAGACTGACACCCAGACAGACAGAAGAACGGAAAGACACCCAGGCAGACAGAGACACAGACAGACAGACAGACAGACAGACAGACAGACAGACAGACAGAGACACAGACACAGACACAGACAGACTGACACCCAGACAGACAGAGACACGGACAGAAACACCCAGACAGACAGAGACACGGAAAGACACCCAGAAAAAGACACAGACAGACAAACAGACAGACAGACAGACAGATAGAGACACGGACAGACTGACACCTAGACAGACAGAGACACTGACAGAAACACCCAGACAGACAGACACATGGAAAAACACCCAGAAAAAGACACAGACAGACAAACAGACAGACAGATAGAGACACGGACAGACTGACACCTAGATAGACAGAGACATGGACAGACAGACACCCAGACAGACAGAGACAAGGAAAGACACCCAGAAAAAGACACACACAGATAGATAGACAGACAGAGACACGGACAGACTGACAGACAGAGAAACAGATAAACACCCAGGTAGACAGAGACACAGAGAGACAGACAGAAACGCATGTAGACAGAGACACAGACAGAAACCCAGAAAAAGACACAGAGAGACAGACAGACACACGGACAGACTGACACCCAGACAGACAGAGACACGGACAGACAGACAGACAGACAGACAGACAGTCAGAGACATGGAAAGACACCCAGGAAAAGACACAGACAGACAGACAGACAGAGACATGGACAGACAGACACCCAGACAGCCAGAGACACGGAAAGACACCCAGAAAAAGACACAGATGGACAGATAAACGGACAGAGACACGGACAGACTGACAGACAGAGAAACAGAGAGACAACCAGACAGAGAAACAGACAGAAACGCATGTAGACAGAGACACAGACAGAAACCCAGAAAAAGACACAGACAGACAGAGACACAGAAAGACACCCAGGCAGACAGACACACAGACAGATAGACAGACAGGCAGAGACACGGAAAGACACCCAGAAAAAGAGACAGACAGAAACGGATGTAGACAGAGACACAGACAAAAAAACAGAAAAAGACACAGACAGACAGAGACACAGAAAGACAGAGACACGGAAAGACACCCAGGCAGACAGAGACACGGACAGACTGACAGACAGAGAAACAGAGAGACAACCCAGAAACAGACACCCAAAAAAGACACAGACAGACAGATAGACAGACAGAGACACGGACAGACTGACAGACAGAGAAACAGACAGACAACCAAACAGATAGACAGACAGACAAACAGACTGACTGAGACACAGGTAAACAGACAGAGACACAGACAGACACCCAGACAGGCAGAGACACGGAAAGACACCCAGAAAAAAAGACACCAAGGCAGACAAAGAGACAGACAGACAGAGACAGAGAGGCATGGACAGACTGACAGTCATACAGACAGAGACACGGGCAGACACAGACAGACAGACAGACAGACAGAGACACAGACAGACACCCAGGCAGACAGAGACACAGACAGACACCCAGAAAAAGACACAGACAGACACCCAGGCACACAGAGACACAGACAGACACCCATAAAAAGACACAGACAGACACCCAGGCAGACAGAGAGACAGAGGCACGGACAGACTGACACTCATACAGACAGAGACACGGACAGACAGATAGACAGGCAGACAGAGACACAGACAGATAGGAAGACACCCACCCAGACAGACAGAGACCCATACAGACAGAGACACAGACAGAAACACAGACAGCAGACACCCAGAAAAAGACTCAGACAGATAGACAGACAGAAAGACAGACAGACAGAGACACGGACAGACAGAGACACAGACAGACAGGCAGACAGACACCCAGGCAGACACCCAGAAAATAACAGACACCCAGGCAGACAGAGACACGGACAGACACCCAGAAAAAGACACAGACAGACGCCCAGGCAGACAGAGAGACAGAGAGACAGAGGCACGGACAGACTGACACTCATACAGACAGAGACACGGACAGACAGACACCCAGACAGGCAGAGACACGGAAAGACACCCAAGAAAAGAGACAGACAGACAGACAGATAGGCAGGCAGATGGAGACACAGACAGATAGGCAGACACCCACCCATACAGACAGAGACACAGACAGACACACAGATAGCAGACACCCAGAAAAAGACACACACAGACAGACAAATAGACAGACACAGACACAGAGACACAGAGAGACAACCAGACAGAGAAATAGACAGAAACGCATGTAGACAGAGACACAGACAGACACCCAGGCAGACAGAGAGACAGAGGCACGGACAGACTGACACTCATACAGACAGAGACACGGACAGACAGACAGACAGACAGACAGGCAGAGACACGGAAAGACACCCAGAAAAAGACACAGACAGACAGATAGACAGACACAGACACAGAGACACAGAGAGACAACCAGACAGAGAAATAGACAGAAACGCATGTAGACAGAGACACAGACAGAAACGCATGTAGACAGAGACACAGACAGAAACCCAGAAAAAGACACAGACAGACAGAGACACAGAAAGACACCCAGGCAGACAGAGATACAGACAGATAGACAGACAGGCAGAGACACGGTAAGACACCCAGAACAAGAGACAGACAGACACCCAGGCAGACAGAGAGACAGACATACAGAGAGACAGAGGCATGGACAGACTGACAGTCATACAGACAGACTCCCAGAGACACAGACAGACTCCCAGAGACACAGACAGACTCCCAGAAAAGGACACAGACAGACACCCAGGCAGACACAGAGACAGAGGCAAGGACAGACTGCCACTCATACAGACAGAGGCACAGACAGACCGACACCCAGACAGGCAGAGACACGGAAAGACACCCAGAAAAAGAGACAGAGAGACACCCAGGCAGACAGAGAGACAGAGGCACGGACAGACTGACACTCATACAGACAGAGCCACAGACAGATACACAGAAAGACACAGACAGACACCCAGACAGAGAGAGACCCAGACAGATAGGCAGACACCCACCCAGACAGACAGAGTCACAGACAGACAGACGCCCAGACAGACAGAGACAAGGAAAGACACCCAGAAAAAGACACACACAGATAGATAGACAGACAGAGACACGGACAGACTGAAAGACAGAGACACAGACAGAAACCCAGAAAAAGACACGGACAGAGTGACACCCAGTCAGACAGAGACACGGACGGACAGACAGACAGACAGACACGGACAGACAGACACCCAGACAGCCAGGGACACGGAAAGACACCGAGAAAAAGACACAGACAGACAGATAGACAGACACCCACCCATACAGACAGAGACACAGACAGACACACAGATAGCAGACACCCAGAAAAAGACACAGACAGACAGATAGACAGACACAGACACAGACACAGAGACACAGACAGACACCCAGACAGCCAGAGACACGGAAAGACACCCAGAAAAAGACACAGATAGACAGATAAACAGACAGAGACACGGACAGACTGACAGACAGAGAAACAGAGAGACAACCAGACAGAGAAACAGACAGAAACGCATGTAGACAGAGACACAGACAGACAGACAGACAGACAGACAGACAGACAGACAGGCAGACAGGCAGACAGGCAGACGGACGGACGGACGGACGGACGGACGGACACGGACAGACACGGACAGACACGGACAGAGACAAGGAAAGACACCCAAAAAAAGACACACACAGATAGATAGACAGACAGAGACACGGACAGACTGACACCCAGACAGACAGAGACACGGACAGACTGACAGACAGAGAAACAGATAAACACCCAGGTAGACAGAGACACAGAGAAACACCCAGGTAGACAGAGACACAGAGAAACAGACAGAGACACAGACAGACACACACACACACACACACACACACACACGGACAGAGTGACACCCAGACAGACAGACAGACAGACACGGACAGACTGACACCCAGACAGACAGAGACAAGGAAAGACGCCCGAAAAAAGACACACACAGATAGATAGACAGACAGAGACACGGACAGACTGACAGACAGAGAAACAGATAAACACCCAGGTAGACAGACACACAGAAAAAAAGACAGAGACACAGACAGAGACCCAGAAAAAGACACAGACAGACACACACACACACACACACACACGGACAGAGTGACACCCAGACAGACAGAGACACGGACGGACAGACAGACAGACAGACACGGACAGACAGACACCCAGACAGCCAATGACACGGAAAGACACCCAGAAAAAGACACAGACAGACAGATGGACAGACAGACAGAGACACGGACAGACTGACAGACAGAGAAACAGAGAGACAACCAGACAGAGAAACAGAGACATGAAACGCATGTAGACAGAGACACAGACAGAAAAGCAGAAAAAGACACAGACAGACAGAGACACAGAAAGACAGAGACACGGAAAGACACCCAGACAGACAGAGACATGGACAGACTGACAGACAGAGAAACAGAGAGACAACCAGACAGACAGACAGACAGAGAAACAGACTGACTGAGACACAGGTAAACAGACAGAGACACAGACAGACACCCAGACAGGCAGAGACACGGAAAGACACCCAGAAAAAGAGACACCCAGGCAGACAAAGAGACAGACAGACAGAGACACAGAGGCATGGACAGACTGACAGTCATACAGACAGAGACACGGACAGACAGAGACACAGATAGACAGACAGATAGACAGATAGAGACACAGACAGACACCCAGGCAGACAGAGACACAGACAGACACCCAGAAAAAGACACAGACAGACAGACAGACAGACAGAGACAGACTCACACCCAGACAGACAGAAGAACGGAAAGACACCCAGGCAGACAGAGACACAGACAGACAGACAGACAGACAGACAGAGACACAGACACAGACACAGACAGACTGACACCCAGACAGACAGAGACACGGACAGAAACACCCAGACAGACAGAGACACGGAAAGACACCCAGAAAAAGACACAGACAGACAAACAGACAGACAGACAGACAGATAGAGACACGGACAGACTGACACCTAGACAGACAGAGACACTGACAGAAACACCCAGACAGACAGACACATGGAAAGACACCCAGAAAAAGACACAGACAGACAAACAGACAGACAGATAGAGACACGGACAGACTGACACCTAGATAGACAGAGACATGGACAGACAGACACCCAGACAGACAGACAGACAGACAGAGAAACAGACTGACTGAGACACAGGTAAACAGACAGAGACACAGACAGACACCCAGACAGGCAGAGACACGGAAAGACACCCAGAAAAAGAGACACCCAGGCAGACAAAGAGACAGACAGACAGAGACACAGAGGCATGGACAGACTGAGACACAGATAGACAGACAGATAGACAGATAGAGACACAGACAGACACCCAGGCAGACAGAGACACAGACAGACACCCAGAAAAAGACACAGACAGACAGACAGACAGACAGAGACAGACTGACACCCAGACAGACAGAAGAACGGAAAGACACCCAGGCAGACAGAGACACAGACAGACAGACAGACAGACAGAGACACAGACACAGACACAGACAGACTGACACCCAGACAGACAGAGACACGGACAGAAACACCCAGACAGACAGAGACACGGAAAGACACCCAGAAAAAGACACAGACAGACAAACAGACAGACAGACAGACAGATAGAGACACGGACAGACTGACACCTAGACAGACAGAGACACTGACAGAAACACCCAGACAGACAGACACATGGAAAGACACCCAGAAAAAGACACAGACAGACAAACAGACAGACAGATAGAGACACGGACAGACTGACACCTAGATAGACAGAGACATGGACAGACAGACACCCAGACAGACAGACAGACAGACAGAGAAACAGACTGACTGAGACACAGGTAAACAGACAGAGACACAGACAGACACCCAGACAGGCAGAGACACGGAAAGACACCCAGAAAAAGAGACACCCAGGCAGACAAAGAGACAGACAGACAGAGACACAGAGGCATGGACAGACTGAGACACAGATAGACAGACAGATAGACAGATAGAGACACAGACAGACACCCAGGCAGACAGAGACACAGACAGACACCCAGAAAAAGACACAGACAGACAGACAGACAGACAGAGACAGACTGACACCCAGACAGACAGAAGAACGGAAAGACACCCAGGCAGACAGAGACACAGACAGACAGACAGACAGACAGACAGACAGACAGACAGACAGACAGAGACACAGACACAGACACAGACAGACTGACACCCAGACAGACAGAGACACGGACAGAAACACCCAGA
>CAMPSB010000475.1:0-39418 GCA_946959425.1 Argyrosomus regius | reverse complement strand
TGTCTGCCTGGGTGTCTTTCCGTTCTTCTGTCTGTCTGGGTGTCAGTCTGTCTCTGTCTGTCTGTCTGTCTGTCTGTCTGTCTGTCTGTGTCTTTTTCTGGGTGTCTGTCTGTGTCTCTGTCTGCCTGGGTGTCTGTCTGTGTCTCTATCTGTCTATCTGTCTGTCTATCTGTGTCTCAGTCTGTCCATGCCTCTGTGTCTCTGTCTGTCTGTCTCTTTGTCTGCCTGGGTGTCTCTTTTTCTGGGTGTCTTTCCGTGTCTCTGCCTGTCTGGGTGTCTGTCTGTGTCTCTGTCTGTTTACCTGTGTCTCAGTCAGTCTGTTTCTCTGTCTGTCTGTCTGGGTGTCTGTCTGTCCATGTCTCTGTCTATCTAGGTGTCAGTCTGTCCGTGTCTCTATCTGTCTGTCTGTTTGTCTGTCTGTGTCTTTTTCTGGGTGTCTTTCCATGTGTCTGTCTGTCTGGGTGTTTCTGTCAGTGTCTCTGTCTGTCTAGGTGTTCAGTCTGTCCGTGTCTCTATCTGTCTGTCTGTCTGTCTGTTTATCTGTCTGTGTCTTTTTCTGGGTGTCTTTCCGTGTCTCTGTCTGTCTGGGTGTTTCTGTCCGTGTCTCTGTCTGTCTGGGTGTCAGTCTGTCTGTGTCTGTGTCTGTGTCTGTGTCTCTGTCTGTCTGTCTGTCTGTCTGTCTGTGTCTCTGTCTGCCTGGGTGTCTTTCCGTTCTTCTGTCTGTCTGGGTGTCAGTCTGTCTCTGTCTGTCTGTCTGTCTGTCTGTCTGTGTCTTTTTCTGGGTGTCTGTCTGTGTCTCTGTCTGCCTGGGTGTCTGTCTGTGTCTCTATCTGTCTATCTGTCTGTCTATCTGTGTCTCTGTCTGTCCGTGTCTCTGTCTGTATGACTGTCAGTCTGTCCATGCCTCTGTGTCTCTGTCTGTCTGTCTCTTTGTCTGCCTGGGTGTCTCTTTTTCTGGGTGTCTTTCCGTGTCTCTGCCTGTCTGGGTGTCTGTCTGTGTCTCTGTCTGTTTACCTGTGTCTCAGTCAGTCTGTTTCTCTGTCTGTCTGTCTGTCTGGTTGTCTCTCTGTTTCTCTGTCTGTCAGTCTGTCCATGTCTCTGTCTGTCTGGGTGTCTTTCCGTGTCTCTGTCTTTCTGTGTCTCTGTCTGTCTGTGTCTTTTTCTGCTTTTCTGTCTGTGTCTCTGTCTACATGCGTTTCATGTCTCTGTTTCTCTGTCTGGTTGTCTCTCTGTTTCTCTGTCTGTCAGTCTGTCCGTGTCTCTGTCTGTCTGTCCATCTGTCTGTCTGTGTCTTTTTCTGGGTGTCTTTCCGTGTCATTGGCTGTCTGGGTGTCTGTCTGTCCGTGTCTGTCTGTCTGTCTGTCCGTCCGTGTCTCTGTCTGTCTGGGTGTCACTCTGTCCGTGTGTGTGTGTGTGTGTGTGTCTGTCTGTGTCTTTTTCTGGGTCTCTGTCTGTGTCTCTGTCTGTTTCTCTGTGTCTCTGTCTACCTGGGTGTTTCTCTGTGTCTCTGTCTACCTGGGTGTTTATCTGTTTCTCTGTCTGTCAGTCTGTCCGTGTCTCTGTCTGTCTGGGTGTCAGTCTGTCCGTGTCTGTCTGTCTGTCTGTCTGGGTGTCACTCTGTCCGTGTGTGTGTGTGTGTGTGTGTCTGTCTGTGTCTCTGTCTGTTTCTCTGTGTCTCTGTCTACCTGGGTGTTTCTCTGTGTCTCTGTCTACCCGGGTGTTTATCTGTTTCTCTGTCTGTCAGTCTGTCCGTGTCTCTGTCTGTCTGGGTGTCAGTCTGTCCGTGTCTCTGTCTGTCTATCTATCTGTGTGTGTCTTTTTTTGGGTGTCTTTCCTTGTCTCTGTCCGTGTCTGTCCGTGTCCGTCCGTGTCCGTCCGTCCGTCCGTCCGTCTGTCTGCCTGTCTGCCTGTCTGTCTGTCTGTGTCTCTGTCTACATGCGTTTCTGTCTGTTTCTCTGTCTGGTTGTCTCTCTGTTTCTCTATCTGTCACTCTGTCCGTGTCTCTGTCTGTTTATCTGTCTATCTGTGTCTTTTTCTGGGTGTCTTTCCGTGTCTCTGGCTGTCTGGGTGTCTGTCTGTGTCTCTGTGTCTGTGTCTGTGTCTGTCTATCTGTCTGTCTGTGTCTTTTTCTGGGTGTCTGCTATCTGTGTGTCTGTCTGTGTCTCTGTTTGTATGGGTGGGTGTCTGTCTATCTGTCTGTCTGTGTCTTTTTCTCGGTGTCTTTCCGTGTCCCTGGCTGTCTGGGTGTCTGTCTGTCCGTGTCTGTCTGTCTGTCTGTCCGTCCGTTGTCTCTGTCTGACTGGGTGTCACTCTGTCCGTGTCTTTTTCTGGGTTTCTGTCTGTGTCTCTGTCTACATGCGTTTCTGTCTGTTTCTCTGTCTTTCAGTCTGTCCGTGTCTCTGTCTGTCTATCTATCTGTGTGTGTCTTTTTCTGGGTGTATTTCCTTGTCTCTGTCTGTCTGGGCGTCTGTCTGTCTGTGACTCTGTCTGTCTGGGTGGGTGTCTGCCTATCTGTCTGGGTCTCTCTCTGTCTGGGTGTCTGTCTGTGTCTTTCTGTGTATCTGTCTGTGGCTCTGTCTGTATGAGTGTCAGTCTGTCCGTGCCTCTGTCTCTCTGTCTGCCTGGGTGTCTCTCTGTCTCTTTTTTCTCGGTGTCTTTCCGTGTCTCTGCCTGTCTGGGTGTCGGTCTGTCTGTGCCTCTGTCTGTATGGGTGGCAGTCTGTCCTTGCCTCTGTCTCTCTGTCTGCCTGGGTGTCTGTCTGTGTCCTTTTCTGGGAGTCTGTCTGTGTCTCTGGGAGTCTGTCTGTGTCTCTGTCAGTCTGTCTGTATGACTGTCAGTCTGTCCATGCCTCTGTCTCTCTGTATGTCTGTCTCTCTGTCTGCCTGGGTGTCTGTCTGTCTCTTGTTCTGGGTGTCTTACCGTGTCTCTGCCTGTCTGTCTATCTGTCTGTATCTCTGTCTGCCTGGGTGTCTTTCTGTGTCTCTGTCTGTCTGTGTCTTTTTCTGGGTTTCTGTCTGTGTCTCTGTCTACATGCGTTTCTGTCTGTTTCTCTGTCTGGTTGTCTCTCTGTGTCTCTGTGTCTGTCTTTTTCTGGGTGTCTGCTATCTGTGTGTCTGTCTGTATGGGTGAGTGTCTGTCCGTGTCTCTGCCTGTATGAGTGTCAGTCTGTCCGTGCCTCTGTCTCTCTGTTTGTCTGGGTGTCTGTCTGTGTCTTTTTCTGGGTGTCTGTCTGTGTCTCTGTGTGCCTGGGTGTCTGTCTGTGTCTTTTTCTGGGTGTCTGTCCGTGTTTCTGTCTGCCTGGGTGTCTGTTATATTCTGGGTGTCTGCCTGGGTGTCTGTCTGCCTGTCTGTCTGTGTCTCTGTGTGCCTGGGTGTCTGTCTGTGTCTTTTTCTGGGTGTCTGTCCGTGTCTCTGTCTGCCTGGGTGTCTGTTATTTTCTGGGTGTCTGCCTGGGTGTCTGTCTGCCTGTCTGTCTGTGTCTCTGTCTGTCCGTGACTAAGTCTGTCTGTCTTTCTGTCTGTCTATCTGTCTGAGTCTTTTTTCTGGGTGTCTGCTGTCTGTGTTTCTGTCTGTGTCTCTGTCTGTATGGGTCTCTGTCTGTCTGGGTGGGTGTCTTCCTATCTGTCTGTGTCTCTGTCTGCCTGTCTATCTGTCTGTCTGTCTCTTTTTCTGGGTGTCTTTCTGTGTCTCTGCCTGTCTGGGTGTCTGTCTGTCCGTGTCTCTGTCTGTCTGTCTGTCTGTGTCTTTTCCTGGGTGTCTTTCCATGTCTCTGACTGTCTGTCTGTCTGTCCGTGTCTCTGTCTGTCTGGGTGTCAGTCTGTCCGTGTGTCTGTCTGTCTCTCTGTGTCTTTTTCTGGGTTTCTGTCTGTGTCTCTGTCTACATGCGTTTCTGTCTGTTTCTCTGTGTCTCTGTCTACCTGGGTGTTTATCTGTTTCTCTGTCTGTCAGTCTGTCCGTGTCTCTGTCTGTCTATCTATCTGTGTGTGTCTTTTTTTGGGTGTATTTCCTTGTCTCTGTCTATCTAGGTGTCAGTCTGTATGTGTCTCTATCTGTCTATCTATTTGTCTGTCTGTGTCTTTTTCTGGGTGTCTTTCCATGTGTCTGTCTGTCTGGGTGTTTCTGTCAGTGTCTCTGTCTGTCTAGGTGTCAGTCTGTCCGTGTCTCTATCTGTCTATCTGTCTGTCTGTTTGTCTGTCTGTGTCTTTTTCTGGGTGTCTGTCTGTGTCTCTGTGTGCCTGGGTGTCTGTTATTTTCTGGGTGTCTGTCTGCCTGTCTGTCTGTGTCTCTGTCTGCCTGTCTGTCTGTGTTTCTGTCTGTCTGTGTTTCTGTCTGTCTATCTGTCTGAGTCTTTTTCTGGGTGTCTGCTGTCTGTGTTTCTGTCTGTGTCTCTGTCTGTATGGGTCTCTGTCTGTCTGGGTGGGTGTCTTCCTATCTGTCTGTGTCTCTGTCTGCCTGTCTGTCTGTCTCTTTTTCTGGGTGTCTTTCTGTGTCTCTGCCTGTCTGGGTGTCTGTCTGTCCGTCTCTCTGTCTGTATGAGTGTCAGTCTGTCCGTGCCTCTGTCTCTCTGTCTGCCTGGATGTCTGTCTGTCTCTTTTTCTGGGTGTCTTTCCGTGTCTCTGCCTGTATGAGTGTCAGTCTGTCCGTGCCTCTGTCTCTCTGTCTGTCTGTGTCTCTGTCTGCCTGGGTCTCTGTCTGTGTCTCTGTCAGTCTGTCTGTCTGTGTCTCTGTCTGTCCGTGTCTCTGTCTGTATGACTGTCAGTCTGTCCATGCCTCTGTCTCTCTGTCTGTCTGTCTCTCTGTCTGCCTGTCTCTTTTTCTGGGTATCTTTCCGTGTCTCTGCCTGTCTGTGTGTCTGTCTGCCTGGGTGTCTTTCTGTGTCTCTGTCTTTCTGTGTCTCTGTCTGTCTGTGTCTTTTTCTGGGTTTCTGTCTGTGTCTCTGTCTACATGCGTTTCTGTCTGTGTCTCTGTCTACATGCGTTTCTGTCTGTTTCTCTGTCTGGTTGTCTCTCTGTGTCTCTGTGTCTGTCTATCTGTCTGTCTGTGTCTTTTTCTGGGTGTCTGCTATCTGTGTGTCTGTCTGTGTGTCTGTCTGTATGGGTGGGTGTCTGCCTATCTGTCTGTGTCTCCGTCTGCCTGCCTATCTGTCTGTCTGTCTCTTTTCTTGGGTGTCTTTCCGTGTCTCTGCCTGTCTGGGTGTCTGTCTGTCCGTGTCTCTGTCTGTATGGGTCTCTGTCTGTCTGGGTGGGTGTCTTCCTATCTGTCTGTGTCTCTGTCTGCCTGTCTGTCTGTCTCTTTTTCTGGGTGTCTTTCTGTGTCTCTGCCTGTCTGGGTGTCTGTCTGTCCGTCTCTCTGTCTGTATGAGTGTCAGTCTGTCCGTGCCTCTGTCTCTCTGTCTGCCTGGATGTCTGTCTGTCTCTTTTTCTGGGTGTCTTTCCGTGTCTCTGCCTGTATGAGTGTCAGTCTGTCCGTGCCTCTGTCTCTCTGTCTGTCTGTCTCTCTGTCTGCCTGGGTGTCTATCTGTGTCTTTTTCTGGGTGTCTGTCTGTGTCTCTGTCTGCCTGGGTCTCTGTCTGTGTCTCTGTCAGTCTGTCTGTCTGTGTCTCTGTCTGTCCGTGTCTCTGTCTGTATGACTGTCAGTCTGTCCATGCCTCTGTCTCTCTGTCTGTCTGTCTCTCTGTCTGCCTGTCTCTTTTTCTGGGTATCTTTCCGTGTCTCTGCCTGTCTGTGTGTCTGTCTGCCTGGGTGTCTTTCTGTGTCTCTGTCTTTCTGTGTCTCTGTCTGTCTGTGTCTTTTTCTGGGTTTCTGTCTGTGTCTCTGTCTACATGCGTTTCTGTCTGTTTCTCTGTCTGGTTGTCTCTCTGTGTCTCTGTGTCTGTCTATCTGTCTGTCTGTGTCTTTTTCTGGGTGTCTGCTATCTGTGTGTCTGTCTGTGTGTCTGTCTGTATGGGTGGGTGTCTGCCTATCTGTCTGTGTCTCCGTCTGCCTGCCTATCTGTCTGTCTGTCTCTTTTCTTGGGTGTCTTTCCGTGTCTCTGCCTGTCTGGGTGTCTGTCTGTCCGTGTCTCTGTCTGTATGAGTGTCAGTCTGTGCGTGCCTCTGTCGCTCTGTCTCTCTGTCTGCCTGGGCGTCTGTCTGTGTCTCTGTCTGTATGGGTCTCTGTCTGTCTGGGTGGGTGTCTTCCTATCTGTCTGTGTCTCTGTCTGCCTGTCTGTCTGTCTCTTTTTCTGGGTGTCTTTCTGTGTCTCTGCCTGTCTGGGTGTCTGTCTGTCCGTCTCTCTGTCTGTATGAGTGTCAGTCTGTCCGTGCCTCTGTCTCTCTGTCTGCCTGGATGTCTGTCTGTCTCTTTTTCTGGGTGTCTTTCCGTGTCTCTGCCTGTATGAGTGTCAGTCTGTCCGTGCCTCTGTCTCTCTGTCTGTCTGTCTCTCTGTCTGCCTGGGTGTCTATCTGTGTCTTTTTCTGGGTGTCTGTCTGTGTCTCTGTCTGCCTGGGTCTCTGTCTGTGTCTCTGTCAGTCTGTCTGTCTGTGTCTCTGTCTGTCCGTGTCTCTGTCTGTATGACTGTCAGTCTGTCCATGCCTCTGTCTCTCTGTCTGTCTGTCTCTCTGTCTGCCTGTCTCTTTTTCTGGGTATCTTTCCGTGTCTCTGCCTGTCTGTGTGTCTGTCTGCCTGGGTGTCTTTCTGTGTCTCTGTCTTTCTGTGTCTTTTTCTGGGTTTCTGTCTGTGTCTCTGTCTACATGCGTTTCTGTCTGTGTCTCTGTCTACATGCGTTTCTGTCTGTTTCTCTGTCTGGTTGTCTCTCTGTGTCTCTGTGTCTGTCTATCTGTCTGTCTGTGTCTTTTTATGGGTGTCTGCTATCTGTGTGTCTGTCTGTGTGTCTGTCTGTATGGGTGGGTGTCTGCCTATCTGTCTGTGTCTCCGTCTGCCTGCCTATCTGTCTGTCTGTCTCTTTTCTTGGGTGTCTTTCCGTGTCTCTGCCTGTCTGGGTGTCTGTCTGTCCGTGTCTCTGTCTGTATGAGTGTCAGTCTGTGCGTGCCTCTGTCGCTCTGTCTCTCTGTCTGCCTGGGCGTCTGTCTGTGTCTTTTTCTGGGTGTCTGTCTGTGTCTCTGTGTGCCTGGGTGTCTGTCTGTGTCTTTTTCTGGGTGTCTGTCCGTGTCTCTGTCTGCCTGTCTGTCTGTGTTTCTGTCTGTCCGTGTCTCTATCTGTCTATCTGTCTGTTTGTCTGTATGTGTCTCTATCTGTCTATCTGTCTGTCTGTTTCTCTGTCTGTCCGTGTCTCTGTCTGTATGTGTGTTTTTCTGGGTTTCTGTCTGTGTCTCTGTCTGGTTGTCTCTGTTTCTCTGTCTGTCAGTCTGGCCGTGTCTCTGTCTGTCTGTCTGTCTGGCCGTGTCTCTGTCTGTCTGTCTGTCTGTCTGTCTGTCTGTCTGTCTGTGTGTCTGTCTGTCTATCTGTCTGTGTCTCTGTCAGTCTCTGTCTTTTTCTGGGTTTCTGTCTGTGTCTCTGTCTACATGCGTTTCTGTCTGTTTCTCTGTGTGGTTGTGTCTCTGTCTGTCTGTCTGTCTGTCTGTGTCTGTCTATCTCTCTGTGTCTCTGTCTGTCTCTGTCTTTTTCTGGGTTTCTGTCTGTGTCTCTGTCTACATGCGTTTCTGTCTGTTTGTCTGTCTGGTTGTGTCTCTGTCTGTCTGTCTGTCTGTCTGGGTGTCTGTCTGTCTGTCTATCTGTGTCTCTGTCTGCCTGGGTGTCTGTCTGTGTCTATATCAGTTTGTCTGTCTGTGTCTCTGTCTGTCCGTGTCTCTGTCTGTATGACTGTCAGTCTGTCCATGTTTCTGTCTCTCTGTCTGTCTGTCTCTCTGTCTGCCTGGGTGTCTGTCTGTCTCTTTTTCTGGGTGTCTTTCCGTGTCTCTGCCTGTCTGTCTATCTGTCTGTGTGTCTGTCTGCCTGGGTGTCTTTCTGTGTCTCTGTCTGTCTGTGTCTTTTTCTGGGTTTCTGTCTGTGTCTCTGTCTACATGCGTTTCTGTCTGTTTCTCTGTCTGGTTGTCTCTCTGTTTCTCTGTCTGTCAGTCTGTCCGTGTCTCTGTCCGTTTATCTGTCCATCTGTGTCTTTTTCTGGGTGTCTTTCCGTGTCTCTGGCTGTCTGGGTGTCTGTCTGTCCGTGTCTCTGGCTGTCTGGGTGTCTGTCTGTCCGTGTCTCTGGCTGTCTATCTGTCTGTCTGTGTCTTTTTCTGGGTGTCTTTCCGTGTCTCTGGCTGTCTGGGTGTCTGTCTGTCCATGTCTCTGTCTGTCTGTCTGTCTGTGTCTTTTCCTGGGTGTCTTTCCATGTCTCTGACTGTCTGTCTGTCTGTCTGTCCGTCCGTGTCTCTGTCTGTCTGGGTGTCAGTCTGTCCGTGTGTCTGTCTGTCTCTCTGTGTCTTTTTCTGGGTTTCTGTCTGTGTCTCTGTCTACATGTGTTTCTGTCTGTCTCTCTGTGTCTCTGTCTACCTGGGTGTTTATCTGTTTCTCTGTCTGTCAGTCTGTCCGTGTCTCTGTCTGTCTATCTATCTGTGTGTGTCTTTTTTTGGGTGTCTTTCCTTGTCTCTGTCTGTCTGGGTGTCTGTCTGTCCATGTCTCTGTCTATCTAGGTGTCAGTCTGTCCGTGTCTCTATCTGTCTGTCTGTTTGTCTGTCTGTGTCTTTTTCTGGGTGTCTTTCCGTGTCTCTGTCTGTCTGGGTGTTTCTGTCCGTGTCTCTGTCTGTCTGGGTGTCAGTCTGTCTGTGTCTGTGTCTGTGTCTGTGTCTGTCTGTCTGTCTGTCTGTGTCTCTGTCTGCCTGGGTGTCTTTCCCTTCTTCTGTCTGTCTAGGTGTCAGTCTGTCTCTGTCTGTCTGTCTGTCTGTCTGTCTGTGTCTTTTTCTGGGTGTCTGTCTGTGTCTCTGTCTGCCTGGGTGTCTGTCTGTGTCTCTATCTGTCTATCTGTCTGTCTATCTGTGTCTCTGTCTGTCCGTGTCTCTGTCTGTATGACTGTCAGTCTGTCCATGCCTCTGTGTCTCTGTCTGTCTGTCTCTTTGTCTGCCTGGGTGTCCCTTTTTCTGGGTGTCTTTCCGTGTCTCTGCCTGTCTGGGTGTCTGTCTGTGTCTCTGTCTGTTTACCTGTGTCTCAGTCAGTCTGTTTCTCTGTCTGTCTGTCTGTCTGGTTGTCTCTCTGTTTCTCTGTCAGTCTGTCCATGTCTCTGTCTGTCTGGGTGTCTTTCCGTGTCTCTGTCTTTCTGTGTCTCTGTCTGTCTGTGTCTTTTTCTGCTTTTCTGTCTGTGTCTCTGTCTACATGCGTTTCATGTCTCTGTTTCTCTGTCTGGTTGTCTCTCTGTTTCTCTGTCTGTCAGTCTGTCCGTGTCTCTGTCTGTCTGTCCATCTGTCTGTCTGTGTCTTTTTCTGGGTGTCTTTCCGTGTCATTGGCTGTCTGGGTGTCTGTCTGTCCGTGTCTGTCTGTCTGTCTGTCCGTCCGTGTCTCTGTCTGTCTGGGTGTCACTCTGTCCGTGTGTGTGTGTGTGTGTGTCTGTCTGTGTCTTTTTCTGGGTCTCTGTCTGTGTCTCTGTCTGTTTCTCTGTGTCTCTGTCTACCTGGGTGTTTCTCTGTGTCTCTGTCTACCTGGGTGTTTATCTGTTTCTCTGTCTATCAGTCTGTCCGTGTCTCTGTCTGTCTATCTATCTGTGTGTGTCTTTTTTTGGGTGTCTTTCCTTGTTTCTGTCTGTCTGGGTGTCAGTCTGTCCGTGTCTGTCTGTCTGTCTGTCCGTCCGTGTCTCTGTCTGTCTGGGTGTGTGTGTGTCTGTGTCTCTGTCTGTTTCTCTGTGTCTCTGTCTACCTGGGTGTTTCTCTGTGTCTCTGTCTACCTGGGTGTTTAACTGTTTCTCTGTCTGTCAGTCTGTCCGTGTCTCTGTCTGTCTATCTATCTGTGTGTGTCTTTTTTTGGGTGTCTTTCCTTGTCTCTGTCTGTCTGGGTGTCAGTCTGTCCGTGTCTCTGTCTGTCTATCTATCTGTGTGTGTCTTTTTTTGGGTGTCTTTCCTTGTCTCTGTCTGTGTCTGTCTGTCCGTGTCTGTCCGTGTCTGTCCGTGTCCGTCCGTCCGTCCGTCCGTCCGTCCGTCCGTCCGTCCGTCCGCCTGTCTGTCTGTCTGTGTCTCTGTCTACATGCGTTTCTGTCTGTTTCTCTGTCTGGTTGTCTCTCTGTGTCTCTGTGTCTGTGTCTGTCTATCTCTCTGTCTGTCTTTTTCTGGGTGTCTGCTATCTCTGTGTATGTCTGTGTCTCTGTCTGTATGGGTGGGTGTCTGCCTATCTGTCTGTGTCTCTGTCTGCCTGCCTATCTGTCTGTCTGCCTCTTTTTCTGGGTGTCTTTTCGTGTCTCTGCCTGTCTAAGTGTCTGTCTGTCCGTGTCTCTGTCTGTATGAGTGTCAGTCTGTCCGTGCCTCTGTCTCTCTGTCTGTATGTTTGCCTGGGTGTCTGTCTGTGTCTTTTTCTGGGTGTCTGTCTGTGTCTCTGTGTGCCTGGGTGTCTGTCTGTGTCTTTTTCTGGGTGTCTGTCCGTGTCTCTGTCTGCCTGGGTGTCTGTTATTTTCTGGGTGTCTGCCTGGGTGTCTGCCTGGGTGTCTGTCTGTGTCTCTGTTTGTCCGTGTCTCTGTCTGTCTGTATTTCTGTCTGTCTATCTGTCTGAGTCTTTTTCTGGGTGTCTGCTGTCTGTGTCTCTGTCTGTATGGGTCTCTGTCTGTCTCTTTTTCTGGGTGTCTTTCCATGTCTCTGCCTGTCTGGGTGTCTATCTGTCCGTGTCTCTGTCTGTATGAGTGTCAGTCTGTCCGTGCCTCTGTCTCTCTGTCTCTATGTCTGCCTGGGTGTCTGTCTGTCTCTTTTTCTGGGTGTCTTTATGTGTCTCTGTCAGTCTGTCTGTCTGTCTGTCCGTGTCTCTGTCTGTATGACTGTCAGTCTGTCCATGCCTCTGTCTCTCTGTCTGTCTGTCTCTCTGTCTGCCTGGGTGTCTGTCTGTCTCTTGTTCTGGGTGTCTTACCGTGTCTCTGCCTGTCTGTCTATCTGTCTGTATCTCTGTCTGCCTGGGTGTCTTTCTGTGTCTCTGTCTTTCTGTGTCTCTGTCTGTCTGTGTCTTTTTCTGGGTTTCTGTCTGTGTCTCTGTCTACATGCTTTTCTGTCTGTGTCTCTGTCTACATGCGTTTCTGTCTGTGTCTCTGTCTACATGCGTTTCTGTCTGTTTCTCTGTCTGGTTGTCTCTCGGTTTCCCTGTCTGTCAGTCTGTCCGTGTCTCTGTCTGTCTATCTGTCTGTCTGTGTCTTTTTCTGGGTGTCTTTCCGTGTCTCTGGCTGTCTGGGTGTCTGTCTGTCCGTGTCTCTGTCTGTCTATCTGTCTGTCTGTGTCTTTTCCTGGGTGTCTTTCCGTGTCTCTGTCTGTCTGTCTGTCTGTCTGGGTGTCAGTCTGTCCGTGTGTCTGTCTGTCTGTCTGTGTCTTTTTCTGGGTTTCTGTCTTTGTCTCTGTCTACATGCGTTTCTGTCTGTCTCTCTGTGTCTCTGTCTACCTGGGTGTTTATCTGTTTCTCTGTCTGTCAGTCTGTCCGTGTCTCTGTCTGTGTGTGTCTTTTTCTGGGTGTCTTTCCTTGTCTCTGTCTGTCTGGGTGTCTGTCTGTCCATGTCTCTGTCTATCTAGGTTTCAGTCTGTCTGTGTCTCTATCTGTCTATCTGTCTGTCTGTCTGTTTCTCTGTCTGTCCGTGTCTCTGTCTGTATGACTGTCAGTCTGTACATGCCTATGTGTCTCTGTCTGCCTGTCTCTCTGTCTGCCTGGGTGTTTGTCTGTGTCTTTTTCTGGGTGTCTGTCTTTGTCTCTGTGTGCCTGGGTGTCTGTCTGTGTCTTTTTCTGGGTGTCTGTCCGTGTCTCTGTCTGCCTGGGTGTCTGTCTGTCTCTTTTTCTGGGTGTTTTTCCGTGTCTCTGCCTGTCTGGGTGTCTGTCTGTCTGTGCCTCTGTCTGTATGAGTGTCAGTCTGTCCGTGCCTCTGTCTCTCTGTCTGTCTGTCTCTCTGTCTGCCTGGGTGTCAGTCTCTCCGTGTCTCTGTCTGCCTGGGTGTCTGTTGTTGTCTGTGTCTCTGTCTGTCTGTCTGTCTGTCTGTCTGTCTGTCTGTCTTTCCGTCTGTCTGTCTCTTTTTCTGGGTGTCTGTCCGTCCGTCTGTCTCTGTCTATACGTGTGTCAGTCTGTCCGTGCCTCTGTCTCTCTGTCTGTCTGTCTCTATGTCTGCCTGGGTGTCTGTCTGTCTCTTTTTATGGGTGTCTTTATGTGTCTCTGCCTGTCTGGATGTCTCTCTGTCCGTGCCGCTGTCTGTATGAGTGTCAGTCTCAGAGTCTGTCTCTCTGTCTGTCTGTCTCTCTGACTGCCTGGGTGTCTGTCTGTGTCTTTTTCTGGGTGTCTGTCTGTGTCTCTGTCTGTCTGTGTCTCTGTCTGTATGACTGTCAGTCTGTCCATGCCTCTGTCTCTCTGTCTGCCTGGGTGTCTGTCTGTCTCTTTTTCTGGGTGTCTTTCCGTGTCTCTGCCTGTCTGTCTATCTGTCTGTGTCTCTGTCTTTCTGTGTCTCTGTCTGTCTGTGTGTTTTTCTGGGTTTCTGTCTGTGTCTCTGTCTGGTTGTCTCTGTTTCTCTGCCTGTCAGTCTGGCCGTGTCTCTGTCTGTCTCTCTGTCTGTCTGTCTGTCTGTCTGTGTGTCTGTCTGTCTATCTGTCTGTGTGTCTGTCTGTCTCTGTCTTTTTCTGGGTTTCTGTCTGTGTCTCTGTCTACATGCGTTTCTGTCTGTTTCTCTGTGTGGTTGTGTCTCTGTCTGTCTGTCTGTGTCTGTCTATCTCTCTGTGTCTCTGTCTGTCTCTGTCTTTTTCTGGGTTTCTGTCTGTGTCTCTGTCTACATGCGTTTCTGTCTGTTTCTCTGTCTGGTTGTGTCTCTGTCTGTCTGTCTGTCTGTCTGTGTCTCTGTCTACATGCGTTTCTGTCTGTTTCTCTGTCTGGTTGTCTCTCTGTGTCTCTGTGTCTGTGTCTGTGTCTGTCTATCTCTCTGTATGTCTTTTTCTGGGTGTCTGCTATCTGTGTGTCTGTCTGTATGGGTGAGTGTCTGCCTATCTGTCTGTGTCTCTGTCTGCCTGCCTATCTGTCTGTCTATCTCTTTTTCTGGGTGTCTTTCCGTGTCTCTGCCTGTCTAGGTGTCTGTCTGTCCGTGTCTCTGCCTGTATGAGTGTCAGTCTGTCCGTGCCTCTGTCTCTCTGTCTCTCTGTTTGCCTGGGTGTCTGTCTGTGTCTCTGTGTGCCTGGGTGTCTGTCTGTGTCTTTTTCTGGGTGTCTGTCCGTGTCTCTGTCTGCCTGGGTGTCTGTTGTTTTCTGGGTGTCTGCCTGGGTGTCTGTCTGCCTGTCTGTCTGTGTCTCTGTTTGTCCGTGTCTGTCTCTCTGTCTTTCTGTCTGTCTATCTGTCTGAGTCTTTTTCTGGGTGTCTGCTGTCTGTGTCTCTGTCTGTGTCTCTGTCTGTATGGGTCTCTGTCTGTGTCATTTTCTGGGTGTCTTTCCGTGTCTCTGCCTGTCTGGGTGTCTGTCTGTCCGTGTCTCTGTCTGTATGAGTGTTAGGAAGCTGACCAGAGCGGCATAAGTAGGAGGCAGATTCATGGCAGTTTGTTCACCGTGAGGTGTTTATTTACACAAGTGCTTCCAGCTTCACGTGTAGCAAAAAAAGTATATACAACAAAAAAGTATAACTGAACAGTTAACTCAGTTGAACTAAATAAAACTCAACTCATAACAATGCAAAATTCAACTTAAATCAACTGTAAACTGCTACACCCGATCAGCACTATGGTTTCACTCTGTCCCCCTTGACAGACAAAAGGCCACTGCTTAAATAGCCTCTTCACTTGGCACTACCTCTCAGGCTGTACCAACGGTGGAGGTGACTCCACTAACTTCTAATTACCCAGTTTCAAAAGACATAAATCACACTGATTACAGTAAAAACACTCTTACCTGTTTTACCCTTAATCCCACATGTTAACCATACATGAAATAACAAATAAACCTAAATAATACCTAAAACTAATTTGTCTCACCTTCACACATTTGGACTAGTCCAAGGACCTCCCCCAATCATGTTAGTCAGAGTATAAAAGCAGGAAATATAGCAGCACTTCCTCCCTTTGTCTCTGACCACATGGTGAGTATGGTAAGTAACACAATTAAATGTTAATTCAACTTATTTTGACAAGAACTAAATCAATAAACTATAACTCAATCTAACAATACTTGTAAGAGTTTATTTTAACCAAAGATGTTGGACTACAAAATATAACCAAACATAATACAAAACACAAACAAACCCGGGATAGTCTGTATCTGTAAAATGATGATTACTGATGGTAAAATGGCTGAAAACAAACAAGTATGGTTAAACTAAAGATGGTATTAATAAATGAGACAAATGGTCTCACCCACTTTGTCACACACCCCCCCCCCCCCCTTAAGACCGTTACTCCTCAGAGTCACGGGACAAGAAGTCAGCGATGACATTCCTATGTCCTGGTCTATACTGGACCTGGAAACGATAAGGTTGGAGAGACAAGTACCATCTGGTAATTCTGGCATTCGTATCTTTCATCTTGTGTATCCACTGTAAAGCACGATGATCAGTTTCAAGAATAAACTCTTTACCAATGAGGTAATACTTCAAAGTGTCTAAAGCCCATTTGATCGCTAGAGCTTCCTGCTCAACAGTTGAGTACCTCATTTCCCTTGGAAACAATTTCCGGCTGATGTACTGTACAGGCAACAGATCTTCAGCTTCACCTTGAAGTAAGACAGCACCAAGTCCTACTCCAGAAGCATCTGTCTGTACAGTAAAAGGAAGAGTAAAATCTGGACACTGCAAAACAGGTTTCTCACAAAGACAGTTTCTCAAGTCCTTAAAAGCACTTTCGCTCTCTTGAGTCCATTTAAGTTTTACTGGGCTGGATTTACGAGTCATATCATGTAACACAGCAGATCTTGTTGCAAAGTTGGGTATTAGTCTGCGATACCAGCCGACTAACCCCAAAAATGACCTCAGTCTTTTCTTGGTGTTAGGTAATGGTGAAGCTGCAATTGCATCCACCTTACCTACCTGGGGTCGGATACCACCACCTCCAATCACATACCCAAGGTACTGAACCTCAGGCTTGGCAATGTGACATTTCTTTGCATTAATGACCAGACCAGCACTCTGGATGCGTTGGAAGACATCAGCAAGATGTTGTACATGCTCCTCCCAGGTCTCGCTGTAGATAACGATGTCATCAATGTAGGCTGCTGCGTAGTCCTCTGCACCTCGCAAAACCTCATCCACCAGTCTCTGGAATGTTGCTGGTGCTCCATGCAACCCAAAAGGCATCATTCTGAACCTGAATAAGCCCCCCTGGTACTCTAAATGTTGTTAAGTCCTTTGATGCTTCTGTCAGGGGTACTTGCCAGTAACCTTTGCAGAGGTCAAGGGTCGTCAGAAAGTTGGCATGTCCCAAGCGCTCAATCAGCTCATCCACTCTCGGCATTGGATACGGATCAAAAGCAGAAACTGCATTCAATTTTGAAAAGTTGACACAAAATCTCAGTTTTGGGTCATCCTTCTTAGGCACCAACACCACAGGGCTGCACCACTCACTACGTGAGGGCTCGATGATTCCCATAGCCAGCATTTCCTCCACTTCCTGTTTCAGTTCAGGAACAAGTTTGGCTGGAATGCGATAAGTAGTGTCTCTGATGGGTTGCTGCTCGGCTGTATGCAGACGGATGTGATGTTTGATGAGGTGTGTACAACCTGGTTTCAAACTGAACAGTTCTTTTGTCATGTGTTTCTGAAGCCCCTGGCACTTCTCTGCTGGCAGGTGCCTCAAATCAGGATACACTGGTGTATCCATTGCAGAGGGAAAATACTGCTCTTGAAGTTCCTCCTCATCAACGACTGCACATGCCAACAGGGTCCTAGACTGTTCTGGCTGGTCCACCCAGTCTTTCAAAAGATTTACATGAAAGATCTGATGTTTCTTCCGGCGATCTGGCAAAAACAGTTCATATGTAACAGGACCAGTCTTTTTGGTGATCTTGTATGGTCCCTGCCACTTGGCAAGGAGACCACTGTCCGATGTTGGCAGCAACAGGAGAACTTTCTGGCCCTCCTGGAACACTCTTCTCCTTGAAGCCTTGTCATAGCTCTGCTTCTGCCTCTGCTGTGCTTGTGCCAGATTGTCATTGGCGAGCTCTTGGAACTGGTCAAGCTTGTCTCTCATTTTCAGGACATATGAGAGTTCACTGCACTGTTGCTGAGGCACAGGTCCCTCCCAGGCTTCCTTCAAGACATCCATTGGACCCCTCACTGAATGTCCATACAGCAGTTGGAAAGGTGAAAATCCAGTTGATGCCTGTGGGACTTCCCTGTACGCAAATAACAAGAATGGAAGCCACTGGTCCCAGTCTGACCCAGAGTCATTCACAAACTTCCTCAGCATGGACTTGAGAGTCTTGTTAAAGCGCTCAACGAGGCCATCTGTTTGTGGATGGTAGGGACTGGTCTTCACCCCTTGAATGCCTAGCATGCTGTAGACCTGTTTCAGCAGGCTTGAGGTGAAGTTGGTGCCTTGGTCGGTGATAATCTCTCTTGGAATTCCCACTCTAGAGAACAGCTGGATGAGGCAGTTGACGATCTGGCGAGCTTTGATCTTCAGCGAAAAAGGCTTCGGGGTATCTTGTGGCGTAATCACAAACTACCAGTATGTATCTATGGCCAGCACTACTTCTTTCAAGGGGGCCTACAATGTCCATGGCAATACGGGAAAAGGGTGTCTCAATGATGGGCATGTTAATAAGGGGCGCCCTATCTCCCTTCTTGCCCGGTGCTGTTAACTGACATTGAGGACATGACTGGCAATGTTTAACTGTGTCAGCATATTGGTGAGGCCAATAAAACCGGGGAACCATTCTAGCAAATGTTTTTGCCTGTCCTAAATGTCCTGCCCAAGGGATAGAATGGCTCAGATTTAAAATTGTTGGCCTCAAACCCTGGGGAATGACTAATTGGTCACCAATCTGACTACGGCGATACAACAAGTCTCCCTTAACCACAAACGCTTCTTTTCCTCTGTCTGTTACTTGCGTGGACTCTGGTACACATTTAGCAAACAGATTTGACAGAGTAGGGTCCTCTCTCTGTAGCTTAGCCACATCACTAGGAATGCACACGAGGTCAGGCTCTAACGGCTTGGACACCTGCTCAGCTAATGATGTCCCCCTTACTCTGTCCTGTCTTCTCTGTCTCCTAGTCTTCCTCTCTCTAAGCTGTCTGGTTTGAGTGATGCTAGTTGCTTCCTCATTGGCAAATGGTAACTCCTCCCACTCTGAAACTGAGCTACGCTGATCCTGCTTGGTTTTTGACCTTGTCACTGCAAGCAGACTCGAACTAGTGCTACTAGCCCTAGCCTCACAAGACTGTTTAGCTATCAGTTCAGCAAGAATGGGGAGATCACAGCCTAGAACAACCTGATAGGGTAGTTGCTCAAATACCCCTACTGAAAGTAAATAGTTTTGAGCTCCTACTTGTATCATTACCTCAGCTATGGGGTACCCTACCTTGTCACCGTGCACGCAGACCACATCAACTGTCCCTCCACAAAATGTAACGTCACTAGGGAGACTATCCTGTCTAACCAGGGTGCGATTACTCCCTGAGTCAAGCAAAGCTACGCAGGGTCTATCTGCAATCAACACACCAATTGTCAACTCCTCATGATGACATTCTGCGACTTCACTCTGTAACTCACTACCAGGAAACTGGGGTGTGAAACACATGTAGTTATTACTGGTATTAAGCTTAGGACACTTGGCTTTAAAATGACCAGTCTGACCACAAAAATGACATGCTAACTGGGTTTTGTTTCTCGGCTCAAATTTAGTTGAATTAGAGGGTGAGAAACTATGTCTAGAGTTCTTGAATCTAGAGTCATTCAAGCCAGCAGGCTTACCAGAGGGTGTGGGTGGGTGGGGCTTAACTCTGATGTACTCTCTGGATGGACGACGGGCAGCCAAAAAAGCTTCCGCCATCTCTGCTGCTTCCTTTGAAGTGTTTGGGTTCCGTTCCTTTACCCAGGTGCGCAGTTCGGGGTTCAGGGTTTTAAGAAACTGCTCCATTATGATTGCATCTCCAATCTGCTCTTTTGTTTTTTCATGGGGCGTCATCCACTTGGTGTACAAGTCCTTGAGGTGCACCTGCAGCTCTTTTGGTGTCTCATCTTCTCCCGGTACACTTGAACGAAACCTCGGTCGATAGGTTTCTGCACTTATCTCAAACTTCTTCAGAACAGCAGATTTTACTTTAACATAGTCCATTGTGTCATCCATGTCCATAGCTATATAGGCAGCACGAGCTCTACCAGTCAGTAGTGGAACTAAGTGCAGCGCCCACTCATCTTGAGGCCACTGACAGGCATGAGCAATCCTTTCAAAGGTGATGAGATAGTGCTCGATGTCCTCACCTTCATTGTAGGGCTGCATTTTAGGACTTTTCCAGCCAGGAAACCTCACCAAACTGGAAATCTGTCCTCCATCCGCTGGCTGCAACGGGCCAGTCTCTGGCCTGACTTGGACTGCTGGGATATTAGATGGCTCGGCTGACAGTTCTATGGAAGTGGTGGATGTGGCTGTTAAACCTTCCAGTGTCTGCTGACGATCTTGACGATCTTGACGATCCTGATGTACCTCATGTTGAAGCTGAGCAAACTGGTGTTGGATTCTTTTCCACCGCTCCTCTTGTCTCTTTTGGTCCTGCTCTGTCCTGATATCCCGATCAGCCTGTTGTTGCATCAGGCATCGCAGGAGATTCGAAAGCTCAGCCATGCTGTCTGGCGTCGGTTGACCACCTGCTGCCCCTTGCTGGTCACAGCCATCTTGCGACTCTTCTGGCAGACGCTCACTTGTCAGTTTCTTGTGTCGAGTTGACATTTTCTTCACTGCCTCCTACTGGCCTGGATCCCACCACTGCCACCAAATGTTAGGAAGCTGACCAGAGCGGCATAAGTAGGAGGCAGATTCATGGCAGTTTGTTCACCGTGAGGTGTTTATTTACACAAGTGCTTCCAGCTTCACGTGTAGCAAAAAAAGTATATACAACAAAAAAGTATAACTGAACAGTTAACTCAGTTGAACTAAATAAAACTCAACTCATAACAATGCAAAATTCAACTTAAATCAACTGTAAACTGCTACACCCGATCAGCACTATGGTTTCACTCTGTCCCCCTTGACAGACAAAAGGCCACTGCTTAAATAGCCTCTTCACTTGGCACTACCTCTCAGGCTGTACCAACGGTGGAGGTGACTCCACTAACTTCTAATTACCCAGTTTCAAAAGACATAAATCACACTGATTACAGTAAAAACACTCTTACCTGTTTTACCCTTAATCCCACATGTTAACCATACATGAAATAACAAATAAACCTAAATAATACCTAAAACTAATTTGTCTCACCTTCACACATTTGGACTAGTCCAAGGACCTCCCCCAATCATGTTAGTCAGAGTATAAAAGCAGGAAATATAGCAGCACTTCCTCCCTTTGTCTCTGACCACATGGTGAGTATGGTAAGTAACACAATTAAATGTTAATTCAACTTATTTTGACAAGAACTAAATCAATAAACTATAACTCAATCTAACAATACTTGTAAGAGTTTATTTTAACCAAAGATGTTGGACTACAAAATATAACCAAACATAATACAAAACACAAACAAACCCGGGATAGTCTGTATCTGTAAAATGATGATTACTGATGGTAAAATGGCTGAAAACAAACAAGTATGGTTAAACTAAAGATGGTATTAATAAATGAGACAAATGGTCTCACCCACTTTGTCACAATGAGTGTCAGTCTGTCCGTGCCTCTGTCTCTCTGTCTGCCTGGGTGTCTCTCTGTCTCTTTTTCTGGGTGTCTTTCCGTGTCTCTGCCTGTCTGGGTGTCGGTCTGTCTGTGCCTCTGTCTATATGAGTGGCAGTCTGTCCTTGCCTCTGTCTCTCTGTCTCTCTGTCTGCCTGGGTGTCTGTCTGTGTCCTTTTCTGGGAGTCTGTCTGTGTCTCTGGGAGTCTGTCTGTGTCTCTGTCAGTCTGTCTGTATGACTGTCAGTCTGTCCATGCCTCTGTCTCTCTGTATGTCTGTCTCTCTGTCTGCCTGGGTGTCTGTCTGTCTCTTGTTCTGGGTGTCTTACCGTGTCTCTGCCTGTCTGTCTATCTGTCTGTATCTCTGTCTGCCTGGGTGTCTTTCTGTGTCTCTGTCTGTCTGTGTCTTTTTCTGGGTTTCTGTCTGTGTCTCTGTCTACATGCGTTTCTGTCTGTGTCTCTGTCTACATGCGTTTCTGTCTATTTCTCTGTCTGGTTGTCTCTCTGTGTCTCTGTGTCTGTGTCTGTCTATCTGTCTGTCTGTCTCTTTTCTTGGGTGTCTTTCCGTGTCTCTGCCTGTCTGGGTGTCTGTCTGTCCGTGTCTCTGTCTGTATGAGTGTCAGTCTGTCCGTGCCTCTGTCTCTCTGTCTCTCTGTCTGCCTGGTCGTCTGTCTGTGTCTTTTTCTGGGTGTCTGTCTGTGTCTCTGTGTGCCTGGGTGTCTGTCTGTGTCTTTTTCTGGGTGTCTGTCCGTGTCTCTGTCTGCCTGGGTGTCTGTTATTTTCTGGGTGTCTGCCTGGGTGTCTGTCTACCTGTCTGTCTGTGTCTCTGTCTGTCCGTGACTAAGTCTGTCTGTCTTTCTGTCTGTCTATCTGTCTGAGTCTTTTTCTGGGTGTCTGCTGTCTGTGTTTCTGTCTGTGTCTCTGTCTGTATGGGTCTCTGTCTGTCTGGGTGGGTGTCTTCCTATCTGTCTGTGTCTCTGTCTGCCTGTCTATCTGTCTGTCTGTCTCTTTTTCTGGGTGTCTTTCTGTGTCTCTGCCTGTCTGGGTGTCTGTCTGTCCGTGTCTCTGTCTGTATGAGTGTCAGTCTGTCCGTGCCTCTGTCTCTCTGTCTGCCTGGGTGTCTGTCTGTCTCTTTTTCTGGGTGTCTTTCCGTGTCTCTGCCTGTCTGGGTGTCTGTCTGTCCGTGTCTCTGTCTGTATGAGTGTCAGTCTGTCCGTGCCTCTGTCTCTCTGTCTGCCTGGGCGTCTGTCTGTGTCTTTTTCTGGGTGTCTGTCTGTGTCTCTGTCTACCTGGGTGTTCATCTGTTTCTCTGTCTTTCTGTGTCTCTGTCTGTCTATCTATCTGTGTGTGTCTTTTTTTGGGTGTCTTTCCTTGTCTCTGTCTGTCTGGGTGTCTGTCTGTCCATGTCTCTGTCTATCTCGGTGTCAGTCTGTCTGTGTCTCTATCTGTCTATCTGTCTGTCTGTTTGTCTGTCTGTGTCTTTTTCTGGGTGTCTTTCCATGTGTCTGTCTGTCTGGGTGTTTCTGTCAGTGTCTCTGTCTGTCTAGGTGTCAGTCTGTCCGTGTCTCTATCTGTCTATCTGTCTATCTGTCTATCTGTTTGTCTGTCTGTGTCTTTTTCTGGGTGTCTTTCCGTGTCTCTGTCTGTCTGGGTGTTTCTGTCCGTGTCTCTGTCTGTCTGGGTGTCAGTCTGTCTGTGTCTGTGTCTGTGTCTCTCTGTCTGTCTGTCTGTCTGTCTGTCTGTGTCTCTATCTGTCTGTCTGTTTCTCTGTCTGTCCGTGTCTCTGTCTGTATGACTGTCAGTCTGTCCATGCCTCTGTGTCTCTGTCTGTCTGTCTCTTTGTCTGCCTGGGTGTCTGTGTGTCTCTTTTTCTGGGTGTCTTTCCGTGTCTCTGCCTGTCTGGGTGTCTGTCTGTGTCTCTGTCTGTTTACCTGTGTCTCAGTCAGTCTGTTTCTCTGTCTGTCTGTCTGTCTGTCTGGTTGTCTCTCTGTTTCTTTGTCTGTCAGTCTGTCCGTGTCTCTGTCTGTCTATTTGTCTGTCTGTGTCTTTTTCTGGGGGTCTGTTTCTGGGTTGTCTCTCTGTTTCTCTGTCTGTCAGTCTGTCCATGTGTCTGTCTATCTGTCTGTCTGTCTGTCTCTTTTTCTGGGTGTCTTTCCGTGTCTCTGCCTGTCTGTCTATCTGTCTGTGTGTCTGTCTGCCTGGGTGTCTTTCTGTGTCTCTGTCTTTCTGTGTCTCTGTCTGTGTGTGTCTTTTTCTGGGTTTCTGTCTGTGTCTCTGTCTACATGCGTTTCTGTCTGTGTCTCTGTCTACATGCGTTTCTGTCTGTTTCTCTGTCTGGTTGTCTCTCTGTTTCTCTGTCAGTCTGTCCGTGTCTCTGTCTGTTTATCTGTCTATCTGTGTCTTTTTCTGGGTGTCTTTCCGTGTCTCTGGCTGTCTGGGTGTCTGTCTGTGTCTGTGTCTGTCTATCTGTCTGTCTGTGTGTGTCTTTTTCTGGGTGTCTGCTATCTGTGTGTCTGTCTGTGTCTCTGTCTGTATGGGTGGGTGTCTGCCTATCTGTCTGTGTCTCCATCTGCCTGCCTATCTGTCTGTCTGTCTCTTTTCTTGGGTGTCTTTCCGTGTCTCTGCCTGTCTGGGTGTCTGTCTGTCCGTGCCTCTGTCTCTCTGTCTCTCTGTCTGCCTGGGCGTCTGTCTGTGTCTTTTTCTGGGTGTCTGTCCGTGTCTCTGTGTCTGTGTCTGTGTCTGTCTATCTGTCTGTGTCTTTTTCTGGGTGTCTGCTATCTGTGTGTCTGTCTGTGTCTCTGTCTGTACGGGTGGGTGTCTGTCTATCTGTCTGTCTGTGTCTTTTTCTGGGTGTCTTTCCGTGTCCCTGGCTGTCTGGGTGTCTGTCTGTCCATGTCTGTCTGTCTGTCTGTCTGTCTGTCTGTCCGTCCGTGTCTCTGTCTGACTGGGTGTCACTCTGTCCGTGTCTTTTTCTGGGTTTCTGTCTGTGTCTCTGTCTACATGCGTTTCTGTCTGTTTCTCTGTCTTTCAGTCTGTCCGTGTCTCTGTCTGTCTATCTATCTGTATGTGTCTTTTTCTGGGTGTCTTTCCTTGTCTCTGTCTGTCTGGGTGTCAGTCTGTCTGTGTCTCTGACCTGTCTGTCTGTCTGTCTGTGACTCTGTCTGTCTGGGTGGGTGTCTGTCTATCTGTCTGGGTCTCTCTCTGTCTGGGTGTCTGTCTGTGTCTTTTTGTGTATCTGTCTGTGGCTCTGTCTGTCCGGGTGTCTGTCTGTCTGTCTGTCTGGGTGGGTCTCTGTCTCTCTGTCTCTCTGTCTGCCTGGGCGTCTGTCTGTGTCTTTTTCTGGGTGTCTGTCTGTGTCTCTGTGTGCCTGGGTGTCTGTCTGTGTCTTTTTCTGGGTGTCTGTCCGTGTCTCTGTCTGCCTAGGTGTCTGTTATTTTCTGGGTGTCTGCCTGGGTGTCTGTCTGCCTGTCTGTCTGTGTCTCTGTCTGTCCGTGTCTAAGTCTGTCTGTCTGTCTTTCTGTCTGTCTATCTGTCTGAGTCTTTTTCTGGGTGTCTGCTGTCTGTGTTTCTGTCTGTGTCTCTGTCTGTATGGGTCTCTGTCTGTCTGGGTGGGTGTCTTCCTATCTGTCTGTGTCTCTGTCTGCCTGTCTGTCTGTCTCTTTTTCTGTGTGTCTTTCTGTGTCTCTGTCTGTCTGTCTGTCCGTGTCTCTGTCTGTATGAGTGTCAGTCTGTCCGTGCCTCTGTCTCTCTGTCTGCCTGGGTGTCTGTCTGTCTCTTTTTCTGGGTGTCTTTCCGTGTCTCTGCCTGTCTGGGTGTCTGTCTGTCTGTGCCTCTGTCTGTATGAGTGTCAGTCTGTCCGTGCCTCTGTCTCTCTGTCTGTCTGTCTCTCTGTCTGCCTGGGTGTATATCTGTGTCTTTTTCTGGGTGTCTGTCTGTGTCTCTGTCTGCCTGGGTGTCTGTCTGTGTCTCTGTCAGTCTGTCTGTCTGTGTCTCTGTCTGTCCGTGTCTCTGTCTGTATGAGTGTCAGTCTGTCCATGCCTCTGTCTCTCTGTCTGTCTGTCTCTCTGTCTGCCTGGGTGTCTGTCTGTCTCTTTTTCTGGGTGTCTTTCCGTGTCTCTGCCTGTCTGTCTATCTGTCTGTGTGTCTGTCTGCCTGGGTGTCTTTATGTGTCTCTGTCTGTCTGTGTCTTTTTCTGGGTTTCTGTCTGTGTCTCTGTCTACATGCGTTTCTGTCTGTTTCTCTGTCTGGTTGTCTCTCTGTTTCTCTGTCTGTCAGTCTGTCCGTGTCTCTGTCTGTTTATCTGTCCATCTGTGTCTTTTTCTGGGTGTCTTTCCGTGTCTCTGGCTGTCTGGGTGTCTGTCTGTCCGTGTCTCTGGCTGTCTATCTGTCTGTCTGTGTCTTTTTCTGGGTGTCTTTACGTGTCTCTGGCTGTCTGGGTGTCTGTCTGTCCGTGTCTCTGTCTGTCTGGGTGTCAGTCTGTCCGTGTGTCTGTCTGTCTCTCTGTCTCTTTCTGGGTTTCTGTCTGTGTCTCTGTCTACATGCGTTTCTGTCTGTTTCTCTGTGTCTCTGTCTACCTGGGTGTTTATCTGTTTCTCTGTCTGTCAGTCTGTCCGTGTCTCTGTCTGTCTATCTGTGTGTCTTTTTTTGGGTGTCTTTCCTTGTCTCTGTCTGTCTGGGTGTCTGTCTGTCCATGTCTCTGTCTATCTAGGTGACAGTCTGTCCGTGTCTCTATCTGTCTGTCTGTTTGTCTGTCTGTGTCTTTTTCTGGGTGTCTTTCCATGTGTCTGTCTGTCCGGGTGTTTCTGTCAGTGTCTCTGTCTGTCTAGGTGTCAGTCTGTCCGTGTCTCTATCTGTCTAGGTGTCAGTCTGTCCGTGTCTCTATCTGTCTATCTGTTTGTCTGTCTGTGTCTTTTTATGGGTGTCTGTCTGTGTCTCTGTGTTCCTGGGTGTCTGTTATTTTCTGGGTGTCTGCCTGGGTGTCTGTCTGTCTGCCTGTCTGTCTGTGTCTCTGTCTGTCCGTGTCTAAGTCTGTCTGTCTTTCTGTCTGTCTGTCTATCTGTCTGAGTCTTTTTCTAGGTGTCTGCTGTCTGTGTTTCTGTCTGTGTCTCTGTCTGTATGGGTCTCTGTCTGTCTGGGTGGGTGTCTTCCTATCTGTCTGTGTCTCTGTCTGCCTGTCTGTCTGTCTCTTTTTCTGGGTGTCTGTCTGTGTCTCTGTGTGCCTGGGTGTCTGTCTGTGTCTTTTTCTGGGTGTCTGTCCGTGTCTCTGTCTGCCTGGGTGTCTGTTATTTTCTGGGTGTCTGCCTGGGTGTCTGTCTGCCTGTCTGTCTGTGTCTCTGTCTGTCCGTGTCTAAGTCTGTCTGTCTTTCTGTCTGTCTATCTGTCTGAGTCTTTTTCTGGGTGTCTGCTGTCTGTGTTTCTGTCTGTGTCTCTGTCTGTATGGGTCTCTGTCTGTCTGGGTGGGTGTCTTCCTATCTGTCTGTGTCTCTGTCTGGCTGTCTGTCTGTCTCTTTTTCTGGGTGTCTTTCTGTGTCTCTGCCTGTCTGGGTGTCTGTCTGTCCGTGTCTCTGTCTCTCTGTCTGTCTGTCTCTCTGTCTGCCTGGGTGTCTATCTGTGTCTTTTTCTGGGTGTCTGTCTGTGTCTCTGTCTGCCTGGGTGTCTGTCTGTGTCTCTGTCAGTCTGTCTGTGTCTCTGTCTGTCCGTGTCTCTGTCTGTATGACTGTCAGTCTGTCCATGCCTCTGTCTCTCTGTCTGTCTGTCTCTCTGTCTGCCTGGGTGTCTGTCTGTCTCTTTTTCTGGGTGTCTTTCCGTGTCTCTGCCTGTCTGTCTATCTGTCTGTGTGTCTGTCTGCCTGGGTGTCTTTCTGTGTCTCTGTCTTTCTGTGTCTCTGTCTGAGTGTGTCTTTTTCTGGGTTTCTGTCTGTGTCTCTGTCTACATGCGTTTCTGTCTGTGTCTCTGTCTACATGCATTTCTGTCTGTTTCTCTGTCTGGTTGTCTCTCTGTTTCTCTGTCTGTCAGTCTGTCCGTGTCTCTGTCTGTTTATCTGTCTATCTGTGTCTTTTTCTGGGTGTCTTTCCGTGTCTCTGGCTGTCTGGGTGTCTGTCTGTGTCTCTGTGTCTGTGTCTGTCTATCTGTCTGTCTGTGTCTTTTTCTGGGTGTCTGCTATCTGTGTGTCTGTCTGTGTCTCTGTCTGTATGGGTGGGTGTCTGCCTATCTGTCTGTGTCTCCGTCTGCCTGCCTATCTGTCTGTCTGTCTCTTTTCTTGGGTGTCTTTCCGTGTCTCTGCCTGTCTGGGTGTCTGTCTGTCCGTGTCTCTGTCTGTATGAGTGTCAGTCTGTCCGTGCCTCTGTCTCTCTGTCTGCCTGGGCGTCTGTCTGTGTCTTTTTCTGGGTGTCTGTCCGTGTCTCTGTCTGCCTGGGTGTCTGTTATTTTCTGGGTGTCTGCCTGGGTGTCTGTCTGCCTGTCTGTCTGTGTCTCTGTCTGCCTGTCTGTCTGTGTTTCTGTCTGTCTGTGTTTCTGTCTGTCTATCTGTCTGAGTCTTTTTCTGGGTGTCTGCTGTCTGTGTTTCTGTCTGTGTCTCTGTCTGTATGGGTCTCTGTCTGTCTGGGTGGGTGTCTTCCTATCTGTCTGTGTCTCTGTCTGCCTGTCTATCTGTCTGTCTGTCTCTTTTTCTGGGTGTCTTTCTGTGTCTCTGCCTGTCTGTCTGTCTGTCTGTCTGTCTGTCCGTGTCTCTGTCCGTATGAGTGTCAGTCTGTCCGTGCCTCTGTCTCTCTGTGTGCCTGGGTGTCTGTCTGTGTCTTTTTCTGGGTGTCTGTCTGTGTCTCTGTGTGCCTGGGTGTCTGTCTGTGTCTTTTTCTGGGTGTCTGTCTGTGTCTCTGTCTGCCTGGGTGTCTGTCTGTGTCTCTGTCTGTCTGTCTGTCTGTCTGTGTCTGCCCGTGTCTCTGTCTGTATGACTGCCAGTCTGTCCATGCCTCTGTGTCTCTGTCTGTCTCTTTGTCTGCCTGGGTGTCTCTTTTTCTGGGTGTCTTTCCGTGTCTCTGCCTGTCTGGGTGTCTGTCTGTGTCTCTGTCTGTTTACCTGTGTCTCAGTCAGTCTGTTTGTCTGTCTGTCTGTCTGGTTGTCTGTCTGTTTCTCTGTCTGTCAGTCTGTCCGTGTCTCTGTCTGTCTATCTGTCTGTCTGTGTCTTTTTTTGGGTGTCTGTTTCTGGGTTGTCTCTCTGTTTCTCTGTGTCTGTGTCTGTCTATCTGTCTGTCTGTGTCTTTTTCTGGGTGTCTGCTATCTGTGTGTCTGTCTGTGTCTCTGTCTGTATGGGTGTCTTTCCGTGTCTCTGTCTTTCTGTGTCTCTGTCTGTCTGTGTCTTTTTCTGTTTTTTTGTCTGTGTCTCTGTCTACATGCGTTTCTGTCTGTTTCTCTGTCTGGTTGTCTCTCTGTTTCTCTGTCTGTCAGTCTGTCCGTGTCTCTGTCTGTTTATCTGTCTATCTGTGTCTTTTTCTGGGTGTCTTTCCGTGTCTCTGGGTGTCTGTCTGTGTCTCTGTGTCTGTGTCTGTCTATCTGTCTGTCTGTGTCTTTTTCTGGGTGTCTGCTATCTGTGTGTCTGTCTGTGTCTCTGTCTGTATGGGTGGGTATCTGTCTGTCTGAGTCTTTTTCTGGGTGTCTTTCCGTGTCCCTGGCTGTCTGGGTGTCTGTCTGTCCGTGTCTGTCTGTCTGTCTGTCTGTCCGTCCGTGTCTCTGTCTGACTGGGTGTCACTCTGTCCGTGTCTTTTTCTGGGTTTCTGTCTGTGTCTCTGTCTACATGCGTTTCTGTCTGTTTCTCTGTCTTTCAGTCTGTCCGTGTCTCTGTCTGTCTATCTATCTGTGTGTGTCTTTTTCTGGGTGTCTTTCCTTGTCTCTGTCTGTCTGGGTGTCTGTCTGTCCATGTCTCTGTCTGTCTGGGTGTCAGTCTGTCTGTGTCTCTGACCTGTCTGTCTGTCTGTCTGTGACTCTGTCTGTCTGGGTGGGTGTCTGTCTATCTGTCTGGGTCTCTCTCTGTCTGGGTGTCTGTCTGTGTCTTTCTGTGTATCTGTCTGTGGCTCTGTCTGTCCGGGTGTCTGTCTGTCTGTCTGGGTGGGTCTCTGTCTCTCTGTCTCTCTGTCTGCCTGGGCATCTGTCTGTCTTTTTCTGGGTGTCTGTCTGTGTCTCTGTGTGCCTGGGTGTCTGTCTGTGTCTTTTTCTGGGTGTCTGTCCGTGTCTCTGTCTGCCTGGGTGTCTGTTATTTTCTGGGTGTCTGCCTGGGTGTCTGTCTGCCTGTCTGTCTGTGTCTCTGTCTGTCCGTGTCTAAGTCTGTCTGTCTTTCTGTCTGTCTATCTGTCTGAGTCTTTTTCTGGGTGTCTGCTGTCTGTGTTTCTGTCTGTGTCTCTGTCTGTATGGGTCTCTGTCTGTCTGGGTGGGTGTCTTCCTATCTGTCTGTGTCTCTGTCTGCCTGTCTGTCTGTCTCTTTTTCTGTGTGTCTTTCTGTGTCTCTGCCTGTCTGTCTGTCTGTCTGTCTGTCCGTGTCTCTGTCTGTATGAGTGTCAGTCTGTCCGTGCCTCTGTCTCTCTGTCTGTCTGTCTCTCTGTCTGCCTGGGTGTATATCTGTGTCTTTTTCTGGGTGTCTGTCTGTGTCTCTGTCTGCCTGGGTGTCTGTCTGTGTCTCTGTCAGTCTGTCTGTCTGTGTCTCTGTCTGTCCGTGTCTCTGTCTGTATGACTGTCAGTCTGTCCATGCCTCTGTCTCTCTGTCTGTCTGTCTCTCTGTCTGCCTGGGTGTCTGTCTGTCTCTTTTTCTGGGTGTCTTTCCGTGTCTCTGCCTGTCTGTCTATCTGTCTGTGTGTCTGTCTGCCTGGGTGTCTTTCTGTGTCTCTGTCTGTCTGTGTCTTTTTCTGGGTTTCTGTCTGTGTCTCTGTCTACATGCGTTTCTGTCTGTTTCTCTGTCTGGTTGTCTCTCTGTTTCTCTGTTTGTCAGTCTGTCCGTGTCTCTGTCTGCTTATCTGTCCATCTGTGTCTTTTTCTGGGTGTCTTTCCGTGTCTCTGGCTGTCTGGGTGTCTGTCTGTCCGTGTCTCTGGCTGTCTATCTGTCTGTCTGTGTCTTTTTCTGGGTGTCTTTCCGTGTCTCTGGCTGTCTGGGTGTCTGTCTGTCCATGTCTCTGTCTGTCTGTGTCTTTTCCTGGGTGTCTTTCCATGTCTCTGACTGTCTGTCTGTCTGTCTGTCCGTGTCTCTGTCTATCTGGGTGTCAGTCTGTCCGTGTGTCTGTCTGTCTCTCTGTGTCTCTTTCTGGGTTTCTGTCTGTGTCTCTGTCTACATGCGTTTCTGTCTGTTTCTCTGTGTCTCTGTCTACCTGGGTGTTTATCTGTTTCTCTGTCTGTCAGTCTGTCCGTGTCTCTGTCTGTCTATCTATCTGTGTGTGTCTTTTTTTGGGTGTCTTTCCTTGTCTCTGTCTGTCTGGGTGTCTGTCTGTCCATGTCTCTGTCTATCTAGGTGTCAGTCTGTCCGTGTCTCTATCTGTCTGTCTGTTTGTCTGTCTGTGTCTTTTTCTGGGTGTCTTTCCATGTGTCTGTCTGTCCGGGTGTTTCTGTCAGTGTCTCTGTCTGTCTAGGTGTCAGTCTGTCCGTGTCTCTATCTGTCTATCTGTCTGTCTGTTTGTCTGTCTGTGTCTTTTTATGGGTGTCTGTCTGTGTCTCTGTGTGCCTGGGTGTCTGTTATTTTCTGGGTGTCTGCCTGGGTGTCTGTCTGTCTGCCTGTCTGTCTGTGTCTCTGTCTGTCTGTGTCTAATTCTGTCTGTCTTTCTGTCTGTCTGTCTATCTGTCTGAGTCTTTTTCTGGGTGTCTGCTGTCTGTGTTTCTGTCTGTGTCTCTGTCTGTATGGGTCTCTGTCTGTCTGGGTGGGTGTCTTCCTATCTGTCTGTGTCTCTGTCTGCCTGTCTGTCTGTCTCTTTTTCTGGGTGTCTGTCTGTGTCTCTGTGTGCCTGGGTGTCTGTCTGTGTCTTTTTCTGGGTGTCTGTCCGTGTCTCTGTCTGCCTGGGTGTCTGTTATTTTCTGGGTGTCTGCCTGGGTGTCTGTCTGCCTGTCTGTCTGTGTCTCTGTCTGTCCGTGTCTAAGTCTGTCTGTCTTTCTGTCTGTCTATCTGTCTGAGTCTTTTTCTGGGTGTCTGCTGTCTGTGTTTCTGTCTGTGTCTCTGTCTGTATGGGTCTCTGTCTGTCTGGGTGGGTGTCTTCCTATCTGTCTGTGTCTCTGTCTGCCTGTCTGTCTGTCTCTTTTTCTGGGTGTCTTTCTGTGTCTCTGCCTGTCTGGGTGTCTATCTGTGTCTCTGTCTCTCTGTCTCTCTGTCTGCCTGGGTGTCTATCTGTGTCTTTTTCTGGGTGTCTGTCTGTGTCTCTGTCTGCCTGGGTGTCTGTCTGTGTCTCTGTCAGTCTATCTGTCTGTGTCTCTGTCTGTCCGTGTCTGTCTGTCTGTCTGTCCGTCCGTGTCTCTGTCTGACTGGGTGTCACTCTGTCCGTGTCTTTTTCTGGGTTTCTGTCTGTGTCTCTGTCTACATGCGTTTCTGTCTGTTTCTCTGTCTTTCAGTCTGTCCGTGTCTCTGTCTGTCTATCTATCTGTGTGTCTTTTTCTGGGTGTCTTTCCTTGTCTCTGTCTGTCTGGGTGTCTGTCTGTCCATGTCTCTGTCTGTCTGGGTGTCAGTCTGTCTGTGTCTCTGACCTGTCTGTCTGTCTGTCCGTGTCTCTGTCTATCTGGGTGTCAGTCTGTCCGTGTGTCTGTCTGTCTGTCTGTGTCTCTTTCTGGGTTTCTGTCTGTGTGTCTGTCTACATGCGTTTCTGTCTGTCTGTCTGTGTCTCTGTCTGTCTGGGTGTTTATCTGTTTCTCTGTCTGTCTGTCTGTCCGTGTCTCTGTCTGTTTGTCTGTCTGTGTCTTTTTCTGGGTGTCTTTCCATGTGTCTGTCTGTCCTGGGTGTTTCTGTCAGTGTCTCTGTCTGTCTAGGTGTCAGTCTGTCCGTGTCTGTATCTGTCTAGGTGTCTGTCTGTCCGTGTCTCTATCTGTCTATCTGTTTGTCTGTCTGTGTCTTTTTCTGGGTGTCTGTCTGTGTCTCTGTGTTCCTGGGTGTCTGTTATTTTCTGGGTGTCTGCCTGGGTGTCTGTCTGTCTGTCTGTGTCTCTGTCTGTCTGTGTCTTTTCTGGGTTTCTGTCCGTGTCTAAGTCTGTCTGTTTTTCTGTCTGTGCCTGTCTATCTGTTCTGAGTCTGTTTCTAGGTGTACTGTCTGTCTGTGTTTTTCTGGGTGTCTTTCCGTGTCTCTGTCTGTCTGGGTGTCTGTCTGTCTGTGTCTTTTTCTGGGTGTCTTCCTTTTCCCTGGCTGTCTGTGTGTCTGTCTGTCCGTGTCTGTCTGTCTCTTTTTCTGGGTGTCTGTCTGTGTCTCTGTGTGCCTGGTGTCTGTCTGTGTCTTTTTCTGGGTGTCTGTCTGTGTCTCTGTCTGCCTGCGTGTCTGTTATGTCTCTGTGTGTCTGTCTGGTTGTCTGTCTGTTTCTCTGTCTGTGTCTCTGTCTGTCCGTGTCTAAGTCTGTCTGTCTTTCTGTCTGTCTATCTGTCAGTCTTTTTCTGGGTGTCTCTGTCCGTGTCATTGGCTGTCTGGGTCTCTGTCTGTATGGGTCTCTGTCTGTCTGGGTGGGTGTCTGTCCTGTCTGTCTGTGTCTCTGTCTGGCTGTCTGTCTGTGTCTTTTTCTGGGTGTCTTTCTGTGTCTCTGTCTGCCTGGGTGTTTCTGTCTGTGTCTCTGTCTGTCTGGGTGTCAGTCAATCTGTGCTGTCCGTGTCTCTGTCTGTCTGTCTGTCAGTCTGTCCGTGCCTCTGTCTGTCTGTCTGTCTGTCTGTCTGTCTGTCTGTCTGTCTGTCTGTGTCTTTTTCTGGGTGTCTGTCTGTGTCTCTGTCTGTCTCGGTGTTTCTGTCCGTGTGTCTGTCTGTCTGGGTGTCATTCTGTGTCAATCTGTGTTCTGTGTCTCTGTCTGTCTGTCTGTTTGTCTGGGTGTCTGTCCGTGTCTTCTGTCTGTCTGGGTGTCAGTCTGTGTCTCTGTCTGTCTGTCTGTCTGTCTGTCTGTGTCTCTGTCTGGGTGTCTGTCTGTGTCTCTGTCTGCCTGGGTGTCTGTGTGTCTGTCTGTTTATCTGTTTATCTCTCTGTCTGTATGACTGTCAGTCTGTCCATGCCTTCTGTGTGTCTGTCTGTCTGTCTCTTTGTCTGCCTGGGTGTCTGTGTGTCTGTCTTTTTCTGGGTGTCTCTATCCGTGTGTCTGCCTGTCTGGGTGTCTGTATGGGTGTGTCTCTGTCTGTTTACCTGTGTCTCAGTCAGTCTGTTTCTCTGTCTGTCTGTCTGTCTGGTTGTCTCTCTGTTTCTCTGGCTGTCAGTCTGTCCGTGTCTCTGCCTGTCTGGGTGTCTGTCTGTCCGTGTCTCTGTCTGTCTCTCTGTCTCTCTGTCTGTCAGTCTGTCCGTGTCTCTGTCTGCCTGGGTGTCTGCCTGGGTTCGTCTTTCCGTGTCTCTGTCTGTCTGGGTGTCTGTTATTTTCTGTTTTTTTGTCTGGGTGTCTGTCTACCTGCGTTTCTGTCTGTTTCTCTGTCTGGTTGTCTGTCTGTTTCTCTGTCTGTCTGTGTCTCTGTCTGTCTGTCTATCTGTCTGTGTCTTTTTCTGGGTGTCTGCTGTCTGTGTCCCTCTGTCTGGGTGTCTGTCTGTCCATGGGTCTCTGTCTGTCTGTCTGGCTGTGTCTTTTCCTGGGTGTCTGTCCATGTCTCTGTCTGCCTGTCTGTCTGTCTGTCCGTGTCTCTGTCTGTCTGGGTGTCTTTCTGTCCGTGTCTGTCTGTCTGTCTGTCTGTCTGTCTGGGTTTCTGTCTGTGTCTCTGTCTACATGCGTGTCTGTCTGTCCGTGCCTCTGTGTCTCTGTGTACCTGGGTGTTTGTCTGTGTCTTTGTCTGGGAGTCTGTCCGTGTCTCTGTCTGTCTGGGTGTCTGTCTGTGTCTTTTTCTGGGTGTCTGTCTGTGTCTCTGTCTGCCTGGGTGTTTCTGTCTGTGTCTCTGTCTGTCTGTCTGTCAGTCTGTGTCTGCCCGTGTCTCTGTCTGTATGAGTGTCAGTCTGTCCATGCCTCTATGTCTCTGTCTGTCTCTTTGTCTGCCTGGGTGTCTCTTTTTCTGGGTGTCTTTCTGTGTCTCTGCCTGTTCCTGGGTGTCTGTCTGTGTCTCTGTCTGTTTACCTGTGTGTCTGTCTGTCTGCTTGTCTGTCTGTCTGTCTGGTTGTCTGTCTGTGTCTCAGTCTGTCAGTCTGTCCTGTCTCTGTCTATCTGTCTGTCTGTGTCTTTTTTTGGGTGTCTGTTGTCTGGGTTGTCTGTCTGTGTCTCTGTCTGTCAGTCTGTCCGTGTCTCTGTCTGCCTGGGTGTCTTTCCGTGTCTCTGTCTGTTCTGTGTCTCTGTCTGTCTGTGTCTTTTTCTGTTTTTTTGTCTGTGTCTCTGTGTGCCTGGGTTTCTGTCTGTGTCTCTGTCTGGTTGTCTCTCTGTTTCTCTGTCTGTCAGGGTCTGTCCTGGGTGTCTCTGTCTGTTTATCTGTCTATCTGTGTCTTTTTCTGGCCGTGTCTTAGTCTGTGTCTCTGGGTGTCTGTCTGTCTGTCTCTGTGTCTGTGTCTGTCTATCTGTCTGTCTGTGTTCTGTATTCTCTGTGTGTCTGCGTATCTGTGTGTCTGTCTGGGTGTCTTCCTGTCTGTCTGGGTGGCTGTATGCTGTCTGTCTGAGTCTTTTTCTGGGTGTCTTTCCGTGTCCCTGGCTGTCTGGGTGTCTGTCTGTCCGTGTCTGTCTGTCTGTCTGTCTGTCCGTCCGTGTCTCTGTCTGACTGGGTGTCACTCTGTCCGTCTTTTTCTGGGTTTCTGTCTGTGTCTCTGTCTACATGCGTTTCTGTCTGTTTCTCTGTCTTTCAGTCTGTCCGTGTCTCTGTCTGTCTATCTATCTGTGTGTGTCTTTTTGACTGGGTGTCTTTCCTTGTCTCTGTCTGTCTGGGTGTCTGTCTGTCCATGTCTCTGTCTGTCTGGGTGTCAGTCTGTCTGTGTCTCTGACCTGTCTGTCTGTCTGTCTGTGACTCTGTCTGTCTGGGTGGGTGTCTGTCTATCTGTCTGGGTCTCCTCTGTCTGGGTGTCTGTCTGTGTCTTTCTGTGTATCTGTCTGTGGCTCTGTCTGTCCGGGTGTCTGTCTGTCTGTCTGGGTGGGTCTCTGTCTCTCTGTCTCTCTGTCTGCCTGGGCATCTGTCTGTGTCTTTTTCTGGGTGTCTGTCTGTGTCTCTGTGTGCCTGGGTGTCTGTCTGTGTCTTTTTCTGGGTGTCTGTCCGTGTCTCTGTCTGCCTGGGTGTCTGTTATTTTCTGGGTGTCTGCCTGGGTGTCTGTCTGCCTGTCTGTCTGTGTCTCTGTCTGTCCGTGTCTAAGTCTGTCTGTCTTTCTGTCTGTCTATCTGTCTGAGTCTTTTTCTGGGTGTCTGCTATCTGTGTGTCTGTCTGTGTCTCTGTCTGTATGGGTGGGTGTCTGCCTATCTGTCTGTGTCTCCGTCTGCCTGCCTATCTGTCTGTCTGTCTCTTTTCTTGGGTGTCTTTCCGTGTCTCTGCCTGTCTGGGTGTCTGTCTGTCCGTGTCTCTGTCTGTATGAGTGTCAGTCTGTCCGTGCCTCTGTCTCTCTGTCTGCCTGGGTGTCTGTCCGTGTCTCTGTCTGCCTGGGTGTCTGTTATTTTCTGGGTGTCTGCCTGGGTGTCTGTCTGCCTGTCTGTCTGTGTCTCTGTCTGCCTGTCTGTCTGTGTTTCTGTCTGTCTGTGTTTCTGTCTGTCTATCTGTCTGAGTCTTTTTCTGGGTGTCTGCTGTCTGTGTTTCTGTCTGTGTCTCTGTCTGTATGGGTCTCTGTCTGTCTGGGTGGGTGTCTTCCTATCTGTCTGTGTCTCTGTCTGCCTGTCTATCTGTCTGTCTGTCTCTTTTTCTGGGTGTCTTTCTGTGTCTCTGCCTGTCTGTCTGTCTGTCTGTCTGTCTGTCCGTGTCTCTGTCCGTATGAGTGTCAGTCTGTCCGTGCCTCTGTCTCTCTGTGTGCCTGGGTGTCTGTCTGTGTCTTTTTCTGGGTGTCTGTCTGTGTCTCTGTGTGCCTGGGTGTCTGTCTGTGTCTTTTTCTGGGTGTCTGTCTGTGTCTCTGTCTGCCTGGGTGTCTGTCTGTGTCTCTGTCTGTCTGTCTGTCTGTCTGTGTCTGCCCGTGTCTCTGTCTGTATGACTGCCAGTCTGTCCATGCCTCTGTGTCTCTGTCTGTCTCTTTGTCTGCCTGGGTGTCTCTTTTTCTGGGTGTCTTTCCGTGTCTCTGCCTGTCTGGGTGTCTGTCTGTGTCTCTGTCTGTTTACCTGTGTCTCAGTCAGTCTGTTTGTCTGTCTGTCTGTCTGGTTGTCTGTCTGTTTCTCTGTCTGTCAGTCTGTCCATGTCTCTGTCTATCTGTCTGTCTGTGTCTTTTTTTGGGTGTCTGTTTCTGGGTTGTCTCTCTGTTTCTCTGTCTGTCAGTCTGTCCGTGTCTCTGTCTGCCTGGGTGTCTTTCCGTGTCTCTGTCTTTCTGTGTCTCTGTCTGTCTGTGTCTTTTTCTGTTTTTTTGTCTGTGTCTCTGTCTACATGCGTTTCTGTCTGTTTCTCTGTCTGGTTGTCTCTCTGTTTCTCTGTCTGTCAGTCTGTCCGTGTCTCTGTCTGTTTATCTGTCTATCTGTGTCTTTTTCTGGGTGTCTTTCCGTGTCTCTGGGTGTCTGTCTGTGTCTCTGTGTCTGTCTATCTGTCTGTCTGTGTCTTATTCTGGGTGTCTGCTATCTGTGTGTCTGTCTGTGTCTCTGTCTGTATGGGTGGGTATCTGTCTGTCTGAGTCTTTTTCTGGGTGTCTTTCCGTGTCCCTGGCTGTCTGGGTGTCTGTCTGTCCGTGTCTGTCTGTCTGTCTGTCTGTCCGTCCGTGTCTCTGTCTGACTGGGTGTCACTCTGTCCGTGTCTTTTTCTGGGTTTCTGTCTGTGTCTCTGTCTACATGCGTTTCTGTCTGTTTCTCTGTCTTTCAGTCTGTCCGTGTCTCTGTCTGTCTATCTATCTGTGTGTGTCTTTTTCTGGGTGTCTTTCCTTGTCTCTGTCTGTCTGGGTGTCTGTCTGTCCATGTCTCTGTCTGTCTGGGTGTCAGTCTGTCTGTGTCTCTGACCTGTCTGTCTGTCTGTCTGTGACTCTGTCTGTCTGGGTGGGTGTCTGTCTATCTGTCTGGGTCTCTCTCTGTCTGGGTGTCTGTCTGTGTCTTTCTGTGTATCTGTCTGTGGCTCTGTCTGTCCGGGTGTCTGTCTGTCTGTCTGGGTGGGTCTCTGTCTCTCTGTCTCTCTGTCTGCCTGGGCATCTGTCTGTGTCTTTTTCTGGGTGTCTGTCTGTGTCTCTGTGTGCCTGGGTGTCTGTCTGTGTCTTTTTCTGGGTGTCTGTCCGTGTCTCTGTCTGCCTGGGTGTCTGTTATTTTCTGGGTGTCTGCCTGGGTGTCTGTCTGCCTGTCTGTCTGTGTCTCTGTCTGTCCGTGTCTAAGTCTGTCTGTCTTTCTGTCTGTCTATCTGTCTGAGTCTTTTTCTGGGTGTCTGCTGTCTGTGTTTCTGTCTGTGACTCTGTCTGTCTGGGTGGGTGTCTTCCTATCTGTCTGTGTCTCTGTCTGCCTGTCTGTCTGTCTCTTTTTCTGTGTGTCTTTCTGTGTCTCTGTCTGTATGGGTCTCTGTCTGTCTGGGTGGGTGTCTTCCTATCTGTCTGTGTCTCTGTCTGCCTGTCTGTCTGTCTCTTTTTCTGTGTGTCTTTCTGTGTCTCTGCCTGTCTGTCTGTCTGTCTGTCTGTCCGTGTCTCTGTCTGTATGAGTGTCAGTCTGTCCGTGCCTCTGTCTCTCTGTCTGTCTGTCTCTCTGTCTGCCTGGGTGTATATCTGTGTCTTTTTCTGGGTGTCTGTCTGTGTCTCTGTCTGCCTGGGTGTCTGTCTGTGTCTCTGTCAGTCTGTCTGTCTGTGTCTCTGTCTGTCCGTGTCTCTGTCTGTATGACTGTCAGTCTGTCCATGCCTCTGTCTCTCTGTCTGTCTGTCTCTCTGTCTGCCTGGGTGTCTGTCTGTCTCTTTTTCTGGGTGTCTTTCCGTGTCTCTGCCTGTCTGTCTATCTGTCTGTGTGTCTGTCTGCCTGGGTGTCTTTCTGTGTCTCTGTCTGTCTGTGTCTTTTTCTGGGTTTCTGTCTGTGTCTCTGTCTACATGCGTTTCTGTCTGTTTCTCTGTCTGGTTGTCTCTCTGTTTCTCTGTTTGTCAGTCTGTCCGTGTCTCTGTCTGCTTATCTGTCCATCTGTGTCTTTTTCTGGGTGTCTTTCCGTGTCTCTGGCTGTCTGGGTGTCTGTCTGTCCGTGTCTCTGGCTGTCTATCTGTCTGTCTGTGTCTTTTTCTGGGTGTCTTTCCGTGTCTCTGGCTGTCTGGGTGTCTGTCTGTCCATGTCTCTGTCTGTCTGTCTGTCTGTGTCTTTTCCTGGGTGTCTTTCCATGTCTCTGACTGTCTGTCTGTCTGTCTGTCCGTGTCTCTGTCTATCTGGGTGTCAGTCTGTCCGTGTGTCTGTCTGTCTCTCTGTGTCTCTTTCTGGGTTTCTGTCTGTGTCTCTGTCTACATGCGTTTCTGTCTGTTTCTCTGTGTCTCTGTCTACCTGGGTGTTTATCTGTTTCTCTGTCTGTCAGTCTGTCCGTGTCTCTGTCTGTCTATCTATCTGTGTGTGTCTTTTTTTGGGTGTCTTTCCTTGTCTCTGTCTGTCTGGGTGTCTGTCTGTCCATGTCTCTGTCTATCTAGGTGTCAGTCTGTCCGTGTCTCTATCTGTCTGTCTGTTTGTCTGTCTGTGTCTTTTTCTGGGTGTCTTTCCATGTGTCTGTCTGTCCGGGTGTTTCTGTCAGTGTCTCTGTCTGTCTAGGTGTCAGTCTGTCCGTGTCTCTATCTGTCTATCTGTCTGTCTGTTTGTCTGTCTGTGTCTTTTTATGGGTGTCTGTCTGTGTCTCTGTGTGCCTGGGTGTCTGTTATTTTCTGGGTGTCTGCCTGGGTGTCTGTCTGTCTGCCTGTCTGTCTGTGTCTCTGTCTGTCTGTGTCTAATTCTGTCTGTCTTTCTGTCTGTCTGTCTATCTGTCTGAGTCTTTTTCTGGGTGTCTGCTGTCTGTGTTTCTGTCTGTGTCTCTGTCTGTATGGGTCTCTGTCTGTCTGGGTGGGTGTCTTCCTATCTGTCTGTGTCTCTGTCTGCCTGTCTGTCTGTCTCTTTTTCTGGGTGTCTGTCTGTGTCTCTGTGTGCCTGGGTGTCTGTCTGTGTCTTTTTCTGGGTGTCTGTCCGTGTCTCTGTCTGCCTGGGTGTCTGTTATTTTCTGGGTGTCTGCCTGGGTGTCTGTCTGCCTGTCTGTCTGTGTCTCTGTCTGTCCGTGTCTAAGTCTGTCTGTCTTTCTGTCTGTCTATCTGTCTGAGTCTTTTTCTGGGTGTCTGCTGTCTGTGTTTCTGTCTGTGTCTCTGTCTGTATGGGTCTCTGTCTGTCTGGGTGGGTGTCTTCCTATCTGTCTGTGTCTCTGTCTGCCTGTCTGTCTGTCTCTTTTTCTGGGTGTCTTTCTGTGTCTCTGCCTGTCTGGGTGTCTATCTGTGTCTCTGTCTCTCTGTCTGTCTGTCTCTCTGTCTGCCTGGGTGTCTATCTGTGTCTTTTTCTGGGTGTCTGTCTGTGTCTCTGTCTGCCTGGGTGTCTGTCTGTGTCTCTGTCAGTCTATCTGTCTGTGTCTCTGTCTGTCCGTGTCTGTCTGTCTGTCTGTCCGTCCGTGTCTCTGTCTGACTGGGTGTCACTCTGTCCGTGTCTTTTTCTGGGTTTCTGTCTGTGTCTCTGTCTACATGCGTTTCTGTCTGTTTCTCTGTCTTTCAGTCTGTCCGTGTCTCTGTCTGTCTATCTATCTGTGTGTCTTTTTCTGGGTGTCTTTCCTTGTCTCTGTCTGTCTGGGTGTCTGTCTGTCCATGTCTCTGTCTGTCTGGGTGTCAGTCTGTCTGTGTCTCTGACCTGTCTGTCTGTCTGTCTGTCTGTGACTCTGTCTGTCTGGGTGGGTGTCTGTCTATCTGTGTGGGTCTCTCTCTGTCTGGGTGTCTGTCTGTGTCTTTCTGTGTATCTGTCTGTGGCTCTGTCTGTCTGGGTGTCTGTCTGTCTGTCTGTCTGGGTGGGTCTCTGTCTCTCTGTCTCTCTGTCTGCCTGGGTGTCTGTCTGCCTGTCTGTCTGTGTCTCTGTCTGTCCGTGTCTAAGTCTGTCTGTCTTTCTGTCTATCTGTCTGAGTCTTTTTCTGGGTGTCTGCTGTCTGTGTTTCTGTCTGTCTCTCTGTCTGTCTGTCTCTCTGTCTGTCTGTCTGTCTCTTTTTCTGGGTGTCTTTCCGTGTCTCTGCCTGTCTGTCTATCTGTCTGTGTCTCTGTCTGTCTGTGTCTTTTTCTGGGTTTCTGTCTGTGTC
>CAMPSB010000472.1:35000-90122 GCA_946959425.1 Argyrosomus regius | reverse complement strand
ATATTTGAAGGCAATAATAATAATACAAATAACTTTACACATAAGTAGCAGAGGTCACAAATTGACAGCAGAGCGAAAATGGTTGGGGTTACATCTTGCATTTTTAATATAAGAGGGGAGTCAGATTGTGACAGATGTAAAATGTGACCTGACAAAATCTGACTCCCCTCCTTTTTTCCTCTCTGTTAATACTAGTTACAAATAACTTTACAAATAAGTAGCAGAGGTCACAATATGGCAGCAGAGTGAAAATGGTTGGTGTTACATCTTGCATTTTTAATATAAGAACAGAGTCAGATTGTGTTAGATGTAAAATGTGACCTGACAAAATCTGACTCCCCTCCTTTTTTCCTCTCTGTTAATACTAGTTACAAATAACTTTACAAATAAGTAGCAGAGGTCACAATATGGCAGCAGAGTGAAAATGGTTGGTGTTACATCTTGCATTTTTAATCGAAGAGGGGAGTCAGATTGTGACAGATGTAAAATGTGACCTGACAAAATCTGACTCCCCTCCTTTTTACTCTCTGTTAACACTAGTTACAAATAACTTTACACATAAGTAGCAGAGGTCACAATATGACAGCAGAGTGAAAATGGTTGGGGTTACATCTTGCATTTTTAATATAAGAGAAGAGTCAGATTGTGACAGATGTAAAATGTGACCTGATGAAATCTGACTCTCTCCTTTTTACTCTCTGTTAACACTAGTTACAAATAACTTTACACATAAGTAGCAGAGGTCACAATATGACAGCAGAGTGAAAATAGTTGGTGTTACATCTTGCATTTTTAATATAAGAGGGGAGTCAGATTGTGACAGATGTAAAATGTGACCTGACAAAATCTGACTCCCCTCCTTTTTACTCTCTGTTAACACTAGTTACAAATAACTTTACACATAAGTAGCAGAGGTCACAATATGACAGCAGAGTGAAAATGGTTGGTGTCACTGTTGTGGAGAAATTGCTGAAGTCAAAGGTCAATGGTGAGGTCAGGAGGGAAGAAAGTGTTCGGGAGCCTCTGATGTCTTATGCTGTAATATCTATTGACGCTTGGCCAAGGAGAATTAGACACACTCTCATAGTACATCAGAAGTGCCTGAGTCGGTCTCACATTCTGCCGAACTCGTGCTGGTGGATAGACTTTAAACCTCAATATAACACCACAAATACTATACGCCCCAAATGAGACAAAGAGAATGTTTTTACCAAGAACGGAGTTATCGTCAACATGTTCTAGTCTGGAGACACAGATGTCTGTTTACGTCAACGGCCAGCTATCTATTATGTCTAGGAAGGCAGCAACAGGTCTCTTCGACCCTGGCCACCACAGTGTTGAGATAGACTGGCACCTACTGCCCCCAGTCAAAGCCAAACAATTAATACTGCAGAGGACCTCAAGGCCCACACGTGACCTCGTGTAACCTAAGGATAGAAAATTCCATAACAGTTACATTTTGCATTTTTAATATAAAAATGTCAGATTGTGACAGATGTAAAATGTGACCTGACAAAATCTGACTCCCCTCCTTTTTTACTCTCTGTTAACACTAGTTACAAATAACGTTACACATAAGTAGCAGAGGTCACAATATGACAGCAGAGTGAAAATGGTTGGTGGTACATCTTGCATTTTTAATATAAGAACAGAGTCAGATTGTGTTAGATGTAAAATGTGACCTGACAAAATCTGACTCCCCTCCTTTTTTCCTCTCTGTTAATACTAGTTACAAATAACTTTACACATAAGTAGCAGAGGTCACAAATTGACAGCAGAGCGAAAATGGTTGGGGTTACATCTTGCATTTTTAATATAAGAGGGGAGTCAGATTGTGACAGATGTAAAATGTGACCTGACAAAATCTGACTCCCCTTCTTTTTTCCTCTGTTACCACTAGTTACAAATAACTTTATAAATAAGTAGTAGAGGTCACAATATGGCAGCAGAGTGAAAATGGTTGGGGTTACATCTTGCATTTTTAATATAAGAACAGAGTCAGATTGTGTTAGATGTAAAATGTGACCTGACAAAATCTGACTCCCCTCCTTTTTTACTCTCTGTTAACACTAGTTACAAATAACGTTACACATAAGTAGCAGAGGTCACAATATGACAGCAGAGTGAAAATGGTTGGTGGTACATCTTGCATTTTTAATATAAGAACAGAGTCAGATTGTGTTAGATGTAAAATGTGACCTGACAAAATCTGACTCCCCTCCTTTTTTCCTCTCTGTTAATACTAGTTACAAATAACTTTACAAATAAGTAGCAGAGGTCACAATATGGCAGCAGAGTGAAAATGGTTGGTGTTACATCTTGCATTTTTAATCGAAGAGGGGAGTCAGATTGTGACAGATGTAAAATGTGACCTGACAAAATCTGACTCCCCTCCTTTTTACTCTCTGTTTACACTAGTTACAAATAACTTTACACATAAGTAGCAGAGGTCACAATATGACAGCAGAGTGAAAATGGTTGGGGTTACATCTTGCATTTTTAATATAAGAGAAGAGTCAGATTGTGACAGATGTAAAATGTGACCTGATGAAATCTGACTCTCTCCTTTTTACTCTCTGTTAACACTAGTTACAAATAACTTTACACATAAGTAGCAGAGGTCACAATATGACAGCAGAGTGAAAATAGTTGGTGTTACATCTTGCATTTTTAATATAAGAGGGGAGTCAGATTGTGACAGATGTAAAATGTGACCTGACAAAATCTGACTCCCCTCCTTTTTACTCTCTGTTAACACTAGTTACAAATAACTTTACACATAAGTAGCAGAGGTCACAATATGACAGCAGAGTGAAAATGGTTGGTGTTACATCTTGCATTTTTAATATAAGAGGGGAGTCAGATTGTGACAGATGTAAAATGTGACCTGACAAAATCTGACTCCCCTTCTTTTTTCCTCTGTTACCACTAGTTACAAATAACTTTATAAATAAGTAGCAGAGGTCACAATATGGCAGCAGAGTGAAAATGGTTGGTGTTACATCTTGCATTTTTAATATAAGAGGGGAGTCAGATTGTGACAGATGTAAAATGTGACCTGACAAAATCTGACTCCCCTCCTTTTTTCCTCTCTCTTAATACTAGTTACAAACAACTTTACAAATAAGTAGCAGAGGTCACAATATGGCAGCAGAGTGAAAATGGGTGGTGTTACATCTTGCATTTTTAATATAAGAGGGGAGTCAGATTGTGACAGATGTAAAATGTGACCTGACAAAATCTGACTCCCCTCCTTTTTACTCTCTGTTAACACTAGTTACAAATAACTTTACACATATGTAGCAGAGGTCACAATATGACAGCAGAGTGAAAATGGTTGGTGTTACATCTTGCATTTTTAATATAAGAGGGGAGTCAGATTGTGACAGATGTAAAATGTGACCTGACAAAATCTGACTCCCCTCCTTTTTACTCTCTGTTAACACTAGTTACAAATAACTTTACACATAAGTAGCAGAGGTCACAATATGACAGCAGAGTGAAAATGGTTGGTGTCACTGTTGTGGAGAAATTGCTGAAGTCAAAGGTCAATGGTGAGGTCAGGAGGGAAGAAAGTGTTCGGGAGCCTCTGATGTCTTATGCTGTAATATCTATTGACGCTTGGCCAAGGAGAATTAGAGACACTCTCATAGTACATCAGAAGTGCCTGAGTCGGTCTCACATTCTGCCGAACTCGTGCTGGTGGATAGACTTTAAACCTCAATATAACACCACAAATACTATACGCCCCAAATGAGACAAAGAGAATGTTTTTACCAAGAACGGAGTTATCGTCAACATGTTCTAGTCTGGAGACACAGATGTCTGTTTACGTCAACGGCCAGCTATCTATTATGTCTAGGAAGGCAGCAACAGGTCTCTTCGACCCTGGCCACCACAGTGTTGAGATAGACTGGCACCTACTGCCCCCAGTCAAAGCCAAACAATTAATACTGCAGAGGACCTCAAGGCCCACACGTGACCTCGTGTAACCTAAGGATAGAAAATTCCATAACAGTTACATTTTGCATTTTTAATATAAAAATGTCAGATTGTGACAGATGTAAAATGTGACCTGACAAAATCTGACTCCCCTCCTTTTTTACTCTCTGTTAACACTAGTTACAAATAACGTTACACATAAGTAGCAGAGGTCACAATATGACAGCAGAGTGAAAATGGTTGGTGGTACATCTTGCATTTTTAATATAAGAACAGAGTCAGATTGTGTTAGATGTAAAATGTGACCTGACAAAATCTGACTCCCCTCCTTTTTTCCTCTCTGTTAATACTAGTTACAAATAACTTTACAAATAAGTAGCAGAGGTCACAATATGGCAGCAGAGTGAAAATGGTTGGTGTTACATCTTGCATTTTTAATCGAAGAGGGGAGTCAGATTGTGACAGATGTAAAATGTGACCTGACAAAATCTGACTCCCCTCCTTTTTACTCTCTGTTAACACTAGTTACAAATAACTTTACACATAAGTAGCAGAGGTCACAATATGACAGCAGAGTGAAAATGGTTGGGGTTACATCTTGCATTTTTAATATAAGAGGGGAGTCAGATTGTGACAGATGTAAAATGTGACCTGACAAAATCTGACTCCCCTCCTTTTTACTCTCTGTTAACACTAGTTACAAATAACTTTACACATAAGTAGCAGAGGTCACAATATGACAGCAGAGTGAAAATGGTTGGTGTCACTGCTGTGGAGAAATTGCTGAAGTCAAAGGTCAATGGTGAGGTCAGGAGGGAAGAAAGTGTTCGGGAGCCTCTGATGTCTTATGCTGTAATATCTATTGACGCTTGGCCAAGGAGAATTAGAGACACTCTCATAGTACATCAGAAGTGCCTGAGTCGGTCTCACATTCTGCCGAACTCGTGCTGGTGGATAGACTTTAAACCTCAATATAACACCACAAATACTATACGCCCCAAATGAGACAAAGAGAATGTTTTTACCAAGAACGGAGTTATCGTCAACATGTTCTAGTCTGGAGACACAGATGTCTGTTTACGTCAACGGCCAGCTATCTATTATGTCTAGGAAGGCAGCAACAGGTCTCTTCGACCCTGGCCACCACATTGTTGAGATAGACTGGCACCTACTGCCCCCAGTCAAAGCCAAACAATTAATACTGCAGAGGACCTCAAGGCCCACACGTGACCTCGTGTAACCTAAGGATAGAAAATTCCATAACAGTTACATTTTGCATTTTTAATATAAAAATGTCAGATTGTGACAGATGTAAAATGTGACCTGACAAAATCTGACTCCCCTCCTTTTTTACTCTCTGTTAACACTAGTTACAAATAACGTTACACATAAGTAGCAGAGGTCACAATATGACAGCAGAGTGAAAATGGTTGGTGGTACATCTTGCATTTTTAATATAAGAACAGAGTCAGATTGTGTTAGATGTAAAATGTGACCTGACAAAATCTGACTCCCCTCCTTTTTTCCTCTCTGTTAATACTAGTTACAAATAACTTTACAAATAAGTAGCAGAGGTCACAATATGGCAGCAGAGTGAAAATGGTTGGTGTTACATCTTGCATTTTTAATCGAAGAGGGGAGTCAGATTGTGACAGATGTAAAATGTGACCTGACAAAATCTGACTCCCCTCCTTTTTACTCTCTGTTAACACTAGTTACAAATAACTTTACACATAAGTAGCAGAGGTCACAATATGACAGCAGAGTGAAAATGGTTGGGGTTACATCTTGCATTTTTAATATAAGAGAAGAGTCAGATTGTGACAGATGTAAAATGTGACCTGATGAAATCTGACTCTCTCCTTTTTACTCTCTGTTAACACTAGTTACAAATAACTTTACACATAAGTAGCAGAGGTCACAATATGACAGCAGAGTGAAAATAGTTGGTGTTACATCTTGCATTTTTAATATAAGAGGGGAGTCAGATTGTGACAGATGTAAAATGTGACCTGACAAAATCTGACTCCCCTCCTTTTTACTCTCTGTTAACACTAGTTACAAATAACTTTACACATAAGTAGCAGAGGTCACAATATGACAGCAGAGTGAAAATGGTTGGTGTTACATCTTGCATTTTTAATATAAGAGGGGAGTCAGATTGTGACAGATGTAAAATGTGACCTGACAAAATCTGACTCCCCTCCTTTTTACTCTCTGTTAACACTAGTTACAAATAACTTTACACATAAGTAGCAGAGGTAACAATATGACAGCAGAGTGAAAATGGTTGGTGTCACTGTTGTGGAGAAATTGCTGAAGTCAAAGGTCAATGGTGAGGTCAGGAGGGAAGAAAGTGTTCGGGAGCCTCTGATGTCTTATGCTGTAATATCTATTGACGCTTGGCCAAGGAGAATTAGAGACACTCTCATAGTACATCAGAAGTGCCTGAGTCTGTTTCACATTCTGCCGAACTCGTGCTGGTGGATAGACTTTAAACCTCAATATAACACCACAAATACTATACGCCCCAAATGAGACAAAGAGAATGTTTTTACCAAGAACGGAGTTATCGTCAACATGTTCTAGTCTGGAGACACAGATGTCTGTTTACGTCAACGGCCAGCTATCTATTATGTCTAGGAAGGCAGCAACAGGTCTCTTCGACCCTGGCCACCACAGTGTTGAGATAGACTGGCACCTACTGCCCCCGGTCAAAGCCAAACAATTAATACTGCCGAGGACCTCAAGGCCCACACGTGACTTCGTGTAACCTAAGGATAGAAAATTCCATAACAGTTACATTTTGCATTTTTAATATAAAAATGTCAGATTGTGACAGATGTAAAATGTGACCTGACAAAATCTGACTCCCCTCCTTTTTTACTCTCTGTTAACACTAGTTACAAATAACGTTACACATAAGTAGCAGAGGTCACAATATGACAGCAGAGTGAAAATGGTTGGTGGTACATCTTGTATTTTTAATATAAGAACAGAGTCAGATTGTGACAGATGTAAAATGTGACCTGACAAAATCTGACTCCCCTCCTTTTTTCCTCTCTCTTAATACTAGTTACAAATAACTTTACAAATAAGTAGCAGAGGTCACAATATGGCAGCAGAGTGAAAATGGTTGGTGTTACATCTTGCATTATTAATCGAAGAGGGGAGTCAGATTGTGACAGATGTAAAATGTGACCTGACAAAATCTGACTCCCCTCCTTTTTACTCTCTGTTAACACTAGTTACAAATAACTTTACACATAAGTAGCAGAGGTCACAATATGACAGCAGAGTGAAAATGGTTGGTGTTACATCTTGCATTTTTAATATAAGAGAGGAGTCAGATTGTGACAGATGTAAAATGTGACCTGACAAAATCTGACTCCCCTCCTTTTTACTCTCTGTTAACACTAGTTACAAATAACTTTACACATAAGTAGCAGAGGTCACAATATGACAGCAGAGTGAAAATGGTTGGTGTCACTGTTGTGGAGAAATTGCTGAAGTCAAAGGTCAATGGTGAGGTCAGGAGGGAAGAAAGTGTTCGGGAGCCTCTGATGTCTTATGCTGTAATATCTATTGACGCTTGGCCAAGGAGAATTAGAGACACTCTCATAGTACATCAGAAGTGCCTGAGTCGGTCTCACATTCTGCCGAACTCGTGCTGGTGGATAGACTTTAAACCTCAATATAACACCACAAATACTATACGCCCCAAATGAGACAAAGAGAATGTTTTTACCAAGAACGGAGTTATCGTCAACATGTTCTAGTCTGGAGACACAGATGTCTGTTTACGTCAACGGCCAGCTATCTATTATGTCTAGGAAGGCAGCAACAGGTCTCTTCGACCCTGGCCACCACAGTGTTGAGATAGACTGGCACCTACTGCCCCCAGTCAAAGCCAAACAATTAATACTGCAGAGGACCTCAAGGCCCACACGTGACCTCGTGTAACCTAAGGATAGAAAATTCCATAACAGTTACATTTTGCATTTTTAATATAAAAATGTCAGATTGTGACAGATGTAAAATGTGACCTGACAAAATCTGACTCCCCTTCTTTTTTCCTCTCTGTTAATACTAGTTACAAATAACTTTACAAATAAGTAGCAGAGGTCACAATATGGCAGCAGAGTGAAAATGGTTGGTGTTACATCTTGCATTTTTAATATAGGAGGGGAGTCAGATTGTGACAGATGTAAAATGTGACCTGACAAAATCTGACTCCCCTCCTTTTTACTCTCTGTTAACACTAGTTACAAATAACTTTATAAATAAGTAGCAGAGGTCACAATATGGCAGCAGAGTGAAAATGGTTGGTGTTACATCTTGCATTTTTAATATAAGAGGGGAGTCAGATTGTGACAGATGTAAAATGTGACCTGACAAAATCTGACTCCCCTCCTTTTTACTCTCTGTTAACACTAGTTACAAATAACTTTACACATAAGTAGCAGAGGTCACAATATGACAGCAGAGTGAAAATGGTTGGTGTTACATCTTGCATTTTTAATATAAGAGGGGAGTCAGATTGTGACAGATGTAAAATGTGACCTGACAAAATCTGACTCCCCTCCTTTTTTCCTCTCTCTTAATACTAGTTACAAACAACTTTACAAATAAGTAGCAGAGGTCACAATATGGCAGCAGAGTGAAAATGGGTGGTGTTACATCTTGCATTTTTAATATAAGAGGGGAGTCAGATTGTGACAGATGTAAAATGTGACCTGACAAAATGTGACTCCCCTCCTTTTTACTCTCTGTTAACACTAGTTACAAATAACTTTACACATAAGTAGCAGAGGTCACAATATGACAGCAGAGTGAAAATGGTTGGTGTTACATCTTGTATTTTTAATATAAGAACAGAGTCAGATTGTGTTAGATGTAAAATGTGACCTGACAAAATCTGACTCCCCTCCTTTTTTCCTCTCTGTTAATACTAGTTACAAATAACTTTACAAATAAGTAGCAGAGGTCACAATATGGCAGCAGAGTGAAAATGGTTGGTGTTACATCTTGCATTATTAATCGAAGAGGGGAGTCAGATTGTGACAGATGTAAAATGTGACCTGACAAAATCTGACTCCCCTCCTTTTTACTCTCTGTTAACACTAGTTACAAATAACTTTACACATAAGTAGCAGAGGTCACAATATGATAGCAGAGTGAAAATGGTTGGGGTTACATCTTGCATTTTTAATATAAGAGGAGAGTCAGATTGTGACAGATGTAAAATGTGACCTGATAAAATCTGACTCTCTCCTTTTTACTCTCTGTTAACACTAGTTACAAATAACTTTACACATAAGTAGCAGAGGTAACAATATGACAGCAGAGTGAAAATGGTTGGTGTCACTGTTGTGGAGAAATTGCTGAAGTCAAAGGTCAATGGTGAGGTCAGGAGGGAAGAAAGTGTTCGGGAGCCTCTGATGTCTTATGCTGTAATATCTATTGACGCTTGGCCAAGGAGAATTAGAGACACTCTCATAGTACATCAGAAGTGCCTGAGTCTGTTTCACATTCTGCCGAACTCGTGCTGGTGGATAGACTTTAAACCTCAATATAACACCACAAATACTATACGCCCCAAATGAGACAAAGAGAATGTTTTTACCAAGAACGGAGTTATCGTCAACATGTTCTAGTCTGGAGACACAGATGTCTGTTTACGTCAACGGCCAGCTATCTATTATGTCTAGGAAGGCAGCAACAGGTCTCTTCGACCCTGGCCACCACAGTGTTGAGATAGACTGGCACCTACTGCCCCCGGTCAAAGCCAAACAATTAATACTGCCGAGGACCTCAAGGCCCACACGTGACCTCGTGTAACCTAAGGATAGAAAATTCCATAACAGTTACATTTTGCATTTTTAATATAAGAGTGGAGTCAGATTGTGACAGATGTAAAATGTGACCTGACAAAATCTGACTCCCCTTCTTTTTTCCTCTCTGTTAATACTAGTTACAAATAACTTTACAAATAAGTAGCAGAGGTCACAATATGGCAGCAGAGTGAAAATGGTTGGTGTTACATCTTGCATTTTTAATATAAGAGGAGAGTCAGATTGTGACAGATGTAAAATGTGACCTGATAAAATCTGACTCTCTCCTTTTTACTCTCTGTTAACACTAGTTACAAATAACTTTACACATAAGTAGCAGAGGTCACAATTTGACAGCAGAGTGAAAATGGTTGGGGTTACATCTTGCATTTTTAATATAAGAGGGGAGTCAGATTGTGACAGATGTAAAATGTGACCTGACAAAATCTGACTCCCCTCCTTTTTTACTCTCTGTTAACACTAGTTACAAACAACGTTACACATAAGTAGCAGAGGTCACAATATGACAGCAGAGTGAAAATGGTTGGGGTTACATCTTGCATTTTTAATATAAGAGAAGAGTCAGATTGTGACAGATGTAAAATGTGACCTGATGAAATCTGACTCTCTCCTTTTTACTCTCTGTTAACACTAGTTACAAATAACTTTACACATAAGTAGCAGAGGTCACAATATGACAGCAGAGTGAAAATGGTTGGTGTTACATCTTGCATTTTTAATATAAGAGGGGAGTCAGATTGTGACAGATGGAAAATGTGACCTGACAAAATCTGACTCCCCTTCCTTTTTCCTCTGTTACCACTAGTTACAAATAACTTTATAAATAAGTAGCAGAGGTCACAATATGGCAGCAGAGTGAAAATGGTTGGTGTTACATCTTGCATTTTTAATATAAGAGTGGAGTCAGATTGTGACAGATGTAAAATGTGACCTGACAAAATCTGACTCCCCTCCTTTTTTCCTCTGTGTTAATAGTAGTTACAAATAACTTTATAAATAAGTAGCAGAGGTCACAATATGGCAGCAGAGTGAAAATGGTTGGTGTTACATCTTGCATTTTTAATATAAGAGGGGAGTCAGATTGTGACAGATGTAAAAGGTGACCTGACAAAATCTGACTCCCCTCCTTTTTACTCTCTGTTAACACTAGTTACAAATAACTTTACACATAAGTAGCAGAGGTCACAATATGACAGCAGAGTGAAAATGGTTGGGGTTACATCTTGCATTTTTAATATAAGAGGGGAGTCAGATTGTGACAGATGTAAAATGTGACCTGACAAAATCTGACTCCCCTCCTTTTTTACTCTCTGTTAACACTAGTTACAAATAACGTTACACATAAGTAGCAGAGGTCACAATATGACAGCAGAGTGAAAATGGTTGGGGTTACATCTTGCATTTTTAATATAAGAGAAGAGTCAGATTGTGACAGATGTAAAATGTGACCTGATGAAATCTGACTCTCTCCTTTTTACTCTCTGTTAACACTAGTTACAAATAACTTTACACATAAGTAGCAGAGGTCACAATATGACAGCAGAGTGAAAATGGTTGGTGTCACTGTTGTGGAGAAATTGCTGAAGTCAAAGGTCAATGGTGAGGTCAGGAGGGAAGAAAGTGTTCGGGAGCCTCTGATGTCTTATGCTGTAATATCTATTGACGCTTGGCCAAGGAGAATTAGAGACACTCTCATAGTACATCAGAAGTGCCTGAGTCGGTTTCACATTCTGCCGAACTCGTGCTGGTGGATAGACTTTAAACCTCAATATAACACCACAAATACTATACGCCCCAAATGAGACAAAGAGAATGTTTTTACCAAGAACGGAGTTATCGTCAACATGTTCTAGTCTGGAGACACAGATGTCTGTTTACGTCAACGGCCAGCTATCTATTATGTCTAGGAAGGCAGCAACAGGTCTCTTCGACCCTGGCCACCACAGTGTTGAGATAGACTGGCACCTACTGCCCCCAGTCAAAGCCAAACAATTAATACTGCAGAGGACCTCAAGGCCCACACGTGACCTCGTGTAACCTAAGGATAGAAAATTCCATAACAGTTACATTTTGCATTTTTAATATAAGAGTGGAGTCAGATTGTGACAGATGTAAAATGTGACCTGACAAAATCTGACTCCCCTTCTTTTTTCCTCTCTGTTAATACTAGTTACAAATAACTTTACAAATAAGTAGCAGAGGTCACAATATGGCAGCAGAGTGAAAATGGTTGGTGTTACATCTTGCATTTTTAATATAAGAGGGGAGTCAGATTGTGACAGATGTAAAATGTGACCTGATAAAATCTGACTCTCCTCCTTTTTACTCTCTGTTAACACTAGTTACAAATAACTTTACACATAAGTAGCAGAGGTCACAATATGACAGCAGAGTGAAAATGGTTGGGGTTACATCTTGCATTTTTAATATAAGAGAAGAGTCAGATTGTGACAGATGTAAAATGTGACCTGATGAAATCTGACTCTCTCCTTTTTACTCTCTGTTAACACTAGTTACAAATAACTTTACACATAAGTAGCAGAGGTCACAATATGACAGCAGAGTGAAAATGGTTGGGGTTACATCTTGCATTTTTAATATAAGAGAAGAGTCAGATTGTGACAGATGTAAAATGTGACCTGACAAAATCTGACTCCCCTTCCTTTTTCCTCTGTTACCACTAGTTACAAATAACTTTACAAATAAGTAGCAGAGGTCACAATATGGCAGCAGAGTGAAAATGGTTGGTGTTACATCTTGCATTTTTAATCAAAGAGGGGAGTCAGATTGTGACAGATGTAAAAGGTGACCTGACAAAATCTGACTCCCCTCCTTTTTACTCTCTGTTAACACTAGTTACAAATAACTTTACACATAAGTAGCAGAGGTCACAATATGACAGCAGAGTGAAAATGGTTGGGGTTACATCTTGCATTTTTAATATAAGAACAGAGTCAGATTGTGTTAGATGTAAAATGTGACCTGACAAAATCTGACTCCCCTCCTTTTTTCCTCTCTGTTAATACTAGTTACAAATAACTTTACAAATAAGTAGCAGAGGTCACAATATGGCAGCAGAGTGAAAATGGTTGGTGTTACATCTTGCATTATTAATCGAAGAGGGGAGTCAGATTGTGACAGATGTAAAATGTGACCTGACAAAATCTGACTCCCCTCCTTTTTACTCTCTGTTAACACTAGTTACAAATAACTTTACACATAAGTAGCAGAGGTCACAATATGATAGCAGAGTGAAAATGGTTGGGGTTACATCTTGCATTTTTAATATAAGAGGAGAGTCAGATTGTGACAGATGTAAAATGTGACCTGATAAAATCTGACTCTCTCCTTTTTACTCTCTGTTAACACTAGTTACAAATAACTTTACACATAAGTAGCAGAGGTAACAATATGACAGCAGAGTGAAAATGGTTGGTGTCACTGTTGTGGAGAAATTGCTGAAGTCAAAGGTCAATGGTGAGGTCAGGAGGGAAGAAAGTGTTCGGGAGCCTCTGATGTCTTATGCTGTAATATCTATTGACGCTTGGCCAAGGAGAATTAGAGACACTCTCATAGTACATCAGAAGTGCCTGAGTCTGTTTCACATTCTGCCGAACTCGTGCTGGTGGATAGACTTTAAACCTCAATATAACACCACAAATACTATACGCCCCAAATGAGACAAAGAGAATGTTTTTACCAAGAACGGAGTTATCGTCAACATGTTCTAGTCTGGAGACACAGATGTCTGTTTACGTCAACGGCCAGCTATCTATTATGTCTAGGAAGGCAGCAACAGGTCTCTTCGACCCTGGCCACCACAGTGTTGAGATAGACTGGCACCTACTGCCCCCAGTCAAAGCCAAACAATTAATACTGCCGAGGACCTCAAGGCCCACACGTGACCTCGTGTAACCTAAGGATAGAAAATTCCATAACAGTTACATTTTGCATTTTTAATATAAAAATGGAGTCAGATTGTGACAGATGTAAAATGTGACCTGACAAAATCTGACTCCCCTTCTTTTTTCCTCTCTGTTAATACTAGTTACAAATAACTTTACAAATAAGTAGCAGAGGTCACAATATGGCAGCAGAGTGAAAATGGTTGGTGTTACATCTTGCATTTTTAATATAAGAGGGGAGTCAGATTGTGACAGATGTAAAATGTGACCTGACAAAATCTGACTCCCCTCCTTTTTTACTCTCTGTTAACACTAGTTACAAATAACTTTATAAATAAGTAGCAGAGGTCACAATATGGCAGCAGAGTGAAAATGGTTGGTGTTACATCTTGCATTTTTAATATAAGAGGGGAGTCAGATTGTGACAGATGTAAAATGTGACCTGACAAAATCTGACTCCCCTCCTTTTTTACTCTCTGTTAACACTAGTTACAAATAACTTTACACATAAGTAGCAGAGGTCACAATATGACAGCAGAGTGAAAATGGTTGGGGTTACATCTTGCATTTTTAATATAAGAGGGGAGTCAGATTGTGACAGATGTAAAATGTGACCTGACAAAATCTGACTCCCCTCCTTTTTTACTCTCTGTTAACACTAGTTACAAATAACGTTACACATAAGTAGCAGAGGTCACAATATGACAGCAGAGTGAAAATGGTTGGGGTTACATCTTGCATTTTTAATATAAGAGAAGAGTCAGATTGTGACAGATGTAAAATGTGACCTGATGAAATCTGACTCTCTCCTTTTTACTCTCTGTTAACACTAGTTACAAATAACTTTACACATAAGTAGCAGAGGTCACAATATGACAGCAGAGTGAAAATGGTTGGTGTCACTGTTGTGGAGAAATTGCTGAAGTCAAAGGTCAATGGTGAGGTCAGGAGGGAAGAAAGTGTTCGGGAGCCTCTGATGTCTTATGCTGTAATATCTATTGACGCTTGGCCAAGGAGAATTAGAGACACTCTCATAGTACATCAGAAGTGCCTGAGTCGGTCTCACATTCTGCCGAACTCGTGCTGGTGGATAGACTTTAAACCTCAATATAACACCACAAATACTATACGCCCCAAATGAGACAAAGAGAATGTTTTTACCAAGAACGGAGTTATCGTCAACATGTTCTAGTCTGGAGACACAGATGTCTGTTTACGTCAACGGCCAGCTATCTATTATGTCTAGAAAGGCAGCAACAGGTCTCTTCGACCCTGGCCACCACAGTGTTGAGATAGACTGGCACCTACTGCCCCCAGTCAAAGCCAAACAATTAATACTGCAGAGGACCTCAAGGCCCACACGTGACCTCGTGTAACCTAAGGATAGAAAATTCCATAACAGTTACATTTTGCATTTTTAATATAAGAGTGGAGTCAGATTGTGACAGATGTAAAATGTGACCTGACAAAATCTGACTCCCCTTCTTTTTTCCTCTCTGTTAATACTAGTTACAAATAACTTTACAAATAAGTAGCAGAGGTCACAATATGGCAGCAGAGTGAAAATGGTTGGTGTTACATCTTGCATTTTTAATATAAGAGGAGAGTCAGATTGTGACAGATGTAAAATGTGACCTGATAAAATCTGACTCTCTCCTTTTTACTCTCTGTTAACACTAGTTACAAATAACGTTACACATAAGTAGCAGAGGTCACAATATGACAGCAGAGTGAAAATGGTTGGTGGTACATCTTGCATTTTTAATATAAGAACAGAGTCAGATTGTGTTAGATGTAAAATGTGACCTGACAAAATCTGACTCCCCTCCTTTTTTCCTCTCTGTTAATACTAGTTACAAATAACTTTACAAATAAGTAGCAGAGGTCACAATATGGCAGCAGAGTGAAAATGGTTGGTGTTACATCTTGCATTTTTAATCGAAGAGGGGAGTCAGATTGTGACAGATGTAAAATGTGACCTGACAAAATCTGACTCCCCTCCTTTTTACTCTCTGTTAACACTAGTTACAAATAACTTTACACATAAGTAGCAGAGGTCACAATATGACAGCAGAGTGAAAATGGTTGGGGTTACATCTTGCATTTTTAATATAAGAGAAGAGTCAGATTGTGACAGATGTAAAATGTGACCTGATGAAATCTGACTCTCTCCTTTTTACTCTCTGTTAACACTAGTTACAAATAACTTTACACATAAGTAGCAGAGGTCACAATATGACAGCAGAGTGAAAATAGTTGGTGTTACATCTTGCATTTTTAATGTAAGAGGGGAGTCAGATTGTGACAGATGTAAAATGTGACCTGACAAAATCTGACTCCCCTCCTTTTTTCCTCTCTCTTAATACTAGTTACAAACAACTTTACAAATAAGTAGCAGAGGTCACAATATGGCAGCAGAGTGAAAATGGGTGGTGTTACATCTTGCATTTTTAATATAAGAGGGGAGTCAGATTGTGACAGATGTAAAATGTGACCTGACAAAATCTGACTCCCCTCCTTTTTTCCTCTCTGTTAATACTAGTTACAAATAACTTTACAAATAAGTAGCAGAGGTCACAATATGGCAGCAGAGTGAAAATGGTTGGTGTTACATCTTGCATTATTAATAGAAGAGGGGAGTCAGATTGTGACAGATGTAAAATGTGACCTGACAAAATCTGACTCCCCTCCTTTTTACTCTCTGTTAACACTAGTTACAAATAACTTTACACATAAGTAGCAGAGGTAACAATATGACAGCAGAGTGAAAATGGTTGGTGTCACTGTTGTGGAGAAATTGCTGAAGTCAAAGGTCAATGGTGAGGTCAGGAGGGAAGAAAGTGTTCGGGAGCCTCTGATGTCTTATGCTGTAATATCTATTGACGCTTGGCCAAGGAGAATTAGAGACACTCTCATAGTACATCAGAAGTGCCTGAGTCTGTTTCACATTCTGCCGAACTCGTGCTGGTGGATAGACTTTAAACCTCAATATAACACCACAAATACTATACGCCCCAAATGAGACAAAGAGAATGTTTTTACCAAGAACGGAGTTATCGTCAACATGTTCTAGTCTGGAGACACAGATGTCTGTTTACGTCAACGGCCAGCTATCTATTATGTCTAGGAAGGCAGCAACAGGTCTCTTCGACCCTGGCCACCACAGTGTTGAGATAGACTGGCACCTACTGCCCCCGGTCAAAGCCAAACAATTAATACTGCCGAGGACCTCAAGGCCCACACGTGACCTCGTGTAACCTAAGGATAGAAAATTCCATAACAGTTACATCTTGCATTTTTAATATAAAAATGGAGTCAGATTGTGACAGATGTAAAATGTGACCTGACAAAATCTGACTCCCCTCCTTTTTTACTCTCTGTTAACACTAGTTACAAATAACGTTACACATAAGTAGCAGAGGTCACAATATGACAGCAGAGTGAAAATGGTTGGTGGTACATCTTGTATTTTTAATATAAGAACAGAGTCAGATTGTGACAGATGTAAAATGTGACCTGACAAAATCTGACTCCCCTCCTTTTTTCCTCTCTCTTAATACTAGTTACAAATAACTTTACAAATAAGTAGCAGAGGTCACAATATGGCAGCAGAGTGAAAATGGTTGGTGTTACATCTTGCATTATTAATCGAAGAGGGGAGTCAGATTGTGACAGATGTAAAATGTGACCTGACAAAATCTGACTCCCCTCCTTTTTACTCTCTGTTAACACTAGTTACAAATAACTTTACACATAAGTAGCAGAGGTCACAATATGACAGCAGAGTGAAAATGGTTGGTGTTACATCTTGCATTTTTAATATAAGAGGGGAGTCAGATTGTGACAGATGTAAAATGTGACCTGACAAAATCTGACTCCCCTCCTTTTTACTCTCTGTTAACACTAGTTACAAATAACTTTACACATAAGTAGCAGAGGTCACAATATGACAGCAGAGTGAAAATGGTTGGTGTCACTGTTGTGGAGAAATTGCTGAAGTCAAAGGTCAATGGTGAGGTCAGGAGGGAAGAAAGTGTTCGGGAGCCTCTGATGTCTTATGCTGTAATATCTATTGACGCTTGGCCAAGGAGAATTAGAGACACTCTCATAGTACATCAGAAGTGCCTGAGTCGGTCTCACATTCTGCCGAACTCGTGCTGGTGGATAGACTTTAAACCTCAATATAACACCACAAATACTATACGCCCCAAATGAGACAAAGAGAATGTTTTTACCAAGAACGGAGTTATCGTCAACATGTTCTAGTCTGGAGACACAGATGTCTGTTTACGTCAACGGCCAGCTATCTATTATGTCTAGGAAGGCAGCAACAGGTCTCTTCGACCCTGGCCACCACAGTGTTGAGATAGACTGGCACCTACTGCCCCCAGTCAAAGCCAAACAATTAATACTGCAGAGGACCTCAAGGCCCACACGTGACCTCGTGTAACCTAAGGATAGAAAATTCCATAACAGTTACATTTTGCATTTTTAATATAAAAATGAGTCAGATTGTGACAGATGTAAAATGTGACCTGACAAAATCTGACTCCCCTTCTTTTTTCCTCTCTGTTAATACTAGTTACAAATAACTTTACAAATAAGTAGCAGAGGTCACAATATGGCAGCAGAGTGAAAATGGTTGGTGTTACATCTTGCATTTTTAATATAAGAGGGGAGTCAGATTGTGACAGATGTAAAATGTGACCTGACAAAATCTGACTCCCCTCCTTTTTACTCTCTGTTAACACTAGTTACAAATAACTTTACACATAAGTAGCAGAGGTCACAATATGACAGCAGAGTGAAAATGGTTGGTGTTACATCTTGCATTTTTAATATAAGAGGGGAGTCAGATTGTGACAGATGTAAAATGTGACCTGACAAAATCTGACTCCCCTCCTTTTTACTCTCTGTTAACACTAGTTACAAATAACTTTACACATAAGTAGCAGAGGTCACAATATGACAGCAGAGTGAAAATGGTTGGTGTTACATCTTGCATTTTTAATATAAGAGGGGAGTCAGATTGTGACAGATGTAAAATGTGACCTGACAAAATCTGACTCCCCTCCTTTTTTCCTCTCTCTTAATACTAGTTACAAACAACTTTACAAATAAGTAGCAGAGGTCACAATATGGCAGCAGAGTGAAAATGGGTGGTGTTACATCTTGCATTTTTAATATAAGAGGGGAGTCAGATTGTGACAGATGTAAAATGTGACCTGACAAAATCTGACTCCCCTCCTTTTTTACTCTCTGTTAACACTAGTTACAAATAACTTTACACATAAGTAGCAGAGGTCACAATATGATAGCAGAGTGAAAATGGTTGGGGTTACATCTTGCATTTTTAATATAAGAGGAGAGTCAGATTGTGACAGATGTAAAATGTGACCTGATAAAATCTGACTCTCTCCTTTTTACTCTCTGTTAACACTAGTTACAAATAACTTTACACATAAGTAGCAGAGGTAACAATATGACAGCAGAGTGAAAATGGTTGGTGTCACTGTTGTGGAGAAATTGCTGAAGTCAAAGGTCAATGGTGAGGTCAGGAGGGAAGAAAGTGTTCGGGAGCCTCTGATGTCTTATGCTGTAATATCTATTGACGCTTGGCCAAGGAGAATTAGAGACACTCTCATAGTACATCAGAAGTGCCTGAGTCTGTTTCACATTCTGCCGAACTCGTGCTGGTGGATAGACTTTAAACCTCAATATAACACCACAAATACTATACGCCCCAAATGAGACAAAGAGAATGTTTTTACCAAGAACGGAGTTATCGTCAACATGTTCTAGTCTGGAGACATAGATGTCTGTTTACGTCAACGGCCAGCTATCTATTATGTCTAGGAAGGCAGCAACAGGTCTCTTCGACCCTGGCCACCACAGTGTTGAGATAGACTGGCACCTACTGCCCCCGGTCAAAGCCAAACAATTAATACTGCCGAGGACCTCAAGGCCCACACGTGACCTCGTGTAACCTAAGGATAGAAAATTCCATAACAGTTACATTTTGCATTTTTAATATAAGAGTGGAGTCAGATTGTGACAGATGTAAAATGTGACCTGACAAAATCTGACTCCCCTTCTTTTTTCCTCTCTGTTAATACTAGTTACAAATAACTTTACAAATAAGTAGCAGAGGTCACAATATGGCAGCAGAGTGAAAATGGTTGGTGTTACATCTTGCATTTTTAATATAAGAGGAGAGTCAGATTGTGACAGATGTAAAATGTGACCTGATAAAATCTGACTCTCTCCTTTTTACTCTCTGTTAACACTAGTTACAAATAACTTTACACATAAGTAGCAGAGGTCACAATTTGACAGCAGAGTGAAAATGGTTGGGGTTACATCTTGCATTTTTAATATAAGAGGGGAGTCAGATTGTGACAGATGTAAAATGTGACCTGACAAAATCTGACTCCCCTCCTTTTTTACTCTCTGTTAACACTAGTTACAAATAACGTTACACATAAGTAGCAGAGGTCACAATATGACAGCAGAGTGAAAATGGTTGGGGTTACATCTTGCATTTTTAATATAAGAGAAGAGTCAGATTGTGACAGATGTAAAATGTGACCTGATGAAATCTGACTCTCTCCTTTTTACTCTCTGTTAACACTAGTTACAAATAACTTTACACATAAGTAGCAGAGGTCACAATATGACAGCAGAGTGAAAATGGTTGGTGTTACATCTTGCATTTTTAATATAAGAGGGGAGTCAGATTGTGACAGATGTAAAATGTGACCTGACAAAATCTGACTCCCCTTCCTTTTTCTTCTGTTACCACTAGTCACAAATAACTTTATAAATAAGTAGCAGAGGTCACAATATGGCAGCAGAGTGAAAATGGTTGGTGTTACATCTTGCATTTTTAATATAAGAGTGGAGTCAGATTGTGACAGATGTAAAATGTGACCTGACAAAATCTGACTCCCCTCCTTTTTTCCTCTGTGTTAATAGTAGTTACAAATAACTTTACAAATAAGTAGCAGAGGTCACAATATGGCAGCAGAGTGAAAATGGTTGGTGTTACATCTTGCATTTTTAATCGAAGAGGGGAGTCAGATTGTGACAGATGTAAAATGTGACCTGACAAAATCTGACTCCCCTCCTTTTTACTCTCTGTTACCACACTAGTTACAAATAACTTTACTACATAAGTAGCACAGGTCACAATATGACAGCAGAGTTTTTTCCTTTACTCTCACCTAAATAGTTAAAATGGTTTACAAAGTAAAGTTACATCTTGCATTTTTAATATAAGAGGGGAGTCAGATTGTGACAGATGTAAAATGTGACCTGACAAAATCTGACTCCCCTTCTTTTTTCCTCTCTGTTAATACTAGTTACAAATAACTTTACAAATAAGTAGCAGAGGTCACAATATGGCAGCAGAGTGAAAATGGTTGGTGTTACATCTTGCATTTTTAATATAAGAGGAGAGTCAGATTGTGACAGATGTAAAATGTGACCTGATAAAATCTGACTCTCTCCTTTTTACTCTCTGTTAACACTAGTTACAAATAACTTTACACATAAGTAGCAGAGGTCACAATTTGACAGCAGAGTGAAAATGGTTGGGGTTACATCTTGCATTTTTAATATAAGAGGGGAGTCAGATTGTGACAGATGTAAAATGTGACCTGACAAAATCTGACTCCCCTCCTTTTTTACTCTCTGTTAACACTAGTTACAAATAACGTTACACATAAGTAGCAGAGGTCACAATATGACAGCAGAGTGAAAATGGTTGGGGTTACATCTTGCATTTTTAATATAAGAGAAGAGTCAGATTGTGACAGATGTAAAATGTGACCTGATGAAATCTGACTCTCTCCTTTTTACTCTCTGTTAACACTAGTTACAAATAACTTTACACATAAGTAGCAGAGGTCACAATATGACAGCAGAGTGAAAATGGTTGGTGTTACATCTTGCATTTTTAATATAAGAGGGGAGTCAGATTGTGACAGATGTAAAATGTGACCTGACAAAATCTGACTCCCCTTCCTTTTTCCTCTGTTACCACTAGTCACAAATAACTTTATAAATAAGTAGCAGAGGTCACAATATGGCAGCAGAGTGAAAATGGTTGGTGTTACATCTTGCATTTTTAATATAAGAGTGGAGTCAGATTGTGACAGATGTAAAATGTGACCTGACAAAATCTGACTCCCCTCCTTTTTTCCTCTGTGTTAATAGTAGTTACAAATAACTTTACAAATAAGTAGCAGAGGTCACAATATGGCAGCAGAGTGAAAATGGTTGGTGTTACATCTTGCATTTTTAATCGAAGAGGGGAGTCAGATTGTGACAGATGTAAAATGTGACCTGACAAAATCTGACTCCCCTCCTTTTTACTCTCTGTTACCACTAGTTACAAATAACTTTATAAATAAGTAGCAGAGGTCACAATATGGCAGCAGAGTGAAAATGGTTGGTGTTACATCTTGCATTTTTAATCGAAGAGGGGAGTCAGATTGTGACAGATGTAAAAGGTGACCTGACAAAATCTGACTCCCCTCCTTTTTACTCTCTGTTAACACTAGTTACAAATAACTTTATAAATAAGTAGCAGAGGTCACAATATGGCAGCAGAGTGAAAATGGTTGGTGTTACATCTTGCATTTTTAATCGAAGAGGGGAGTCAGATTGTGACAGATGTAAAAGGTGACCTGACAAAATCTGACTCCCCTCCTTTTTACTCTCTGTTAACACTAGTTACAAATAACGTTACACATAAGTAGCAGAGTGTTACGGTCTGAGGCGGTTGGGACCCGGAAGCAGAGAGGAGCAGGCGACTTAGTAACGTAAGAACTAAGTTTATTAACAAGATTGTCACAAAGAAACAAAAATGATGAGCTGCCGACCCGGCAGCGTGGCGTCCTCCGGACGAGCAGAGCAGCACGGGCACGGAGGCGAAGGAAACTCAGGAACTCAGGCACGATGGCACGGAGGCGAAACAAACTCAGGAACTCAGGCACGATGGCAGACGAGGGAAAACAAACTGGGAAAAGTAAGAGTAAGGAGCACGTAAACTCACGATGCAAAAGACACAGGGTAATACTATAAAGCACAAGAACGGTCAGCTCTACCGACGAGACGGAATTATCTGGCGCCGGAGTAGTGGGTGAACCTGAGGCTTTATGGGAGGTGGTGATGAGGAGATTGCATGCAGGTGCGCCTTGTCAGCCCCGCCTGCCAGGCCCTGCATGAAAGGAAAGGAGGAGGCGGAGAAAAAGCAGCAGGCACCACCACACACAACCCTCACAGTACCCCCCCTCAAGGAACGCCACCTGGCGGTCTACCAGGCTTCCCAGGGAACTGGGAGTAAAAGTCTCTAATCAAGCTAGGGTCCAGGATGAGAGAACGCTTGACCCAGGAACGTTCCTCCGGGCCGTACCCCTCCCAGTCTACGAGGTACTGGTACCCCCCGACCCCGCCTACGTACATCCAGCAGCCGCCGGACAGTGAAGGCAGGAAGGTCATCGATGATCCGGGGGGCGGAGGGGCCTCGGCCGGAGGGGATAGAGGACTGGTGGAAACTGGCTTCAGGAGAGAGACATGAAAAGAGGGGTGCACCTTCAGGGCAGGCGGAAGCCTCAGTCTCACCACTGTAGGATTTATCACCCGGTCGACCTCGAAAGGGCCGATGTATCTGGGGGCCAGTTTCCGGGATTCAGTCTGTAGGGGGAGGTCCCGAGAAGACAACCAGACCCTCTGCCCCGGCCGGTATTCAGGTGCAGGAGTCCGGTGAAGATCCGCCAGCCTCTTGTTCCGGGCCGCCGTCCGGGAAAGGGCTGCCCGAGTCTCACGCCAGACCCGGCGGGCGCGCCCGGAGGTGACCCTGCACAGAAGGGACCGCTGAGTCCGTCTCCTGCGAGGGAAATAAAGGAGGCTGGAATCCATTAGAGGCCATGAAGGGGGACATACCTGTGGCGGAGCAGACCAGGGAGTTGTGGGCATATTCTACCCAGGGGAGGTGGGTGGACCAGGAGGCCGGGTGGCGAGCGGTGACACAACGAAGTGCCGTCTCTAAATCCTGGTTGGCCCGCTCCGTCTGGCCGTTAGTCTGCGGGTGGTATCCCGAGGAGAGGCTGGCCGATGCCCCCAGAGCCCGACAAAAGGCTTGCCAAACACGCGACGAGAACTGGGGCCCTCGGTCTGAGACAATGTCCTGAGGGATGCCATGCAGTCGAAACACATGGAGGACGAGCAGGTTGGCGGTCTCCAGAGCCGAGGGAAGCTGGGGCAGGGGGATGAAATGCACAGCCTTAGAAAAACGATCAACCACAGTTAGAATGGTGGTGTTACCCTCGGAAGGAGGCAGGCCTGTGACAAAATCCACAGCGATGTGGGACCACGGTCTGTGAGGAACGGGAAGAGGGCGGAGCAATCCAGCGGGAGGGCGGTGAGAAGCCTTGCTGCGGGCACAGACGGAGCAGGCGGCGACGAACCCCCTGGTGTCCGCAGCCATGGAGGGCCACCAGAAACGCTGCTGCAGGAGGGCTAAAGTGCGGTGGAAACCTGGGTGGCAGGCCATCTTGGAGGCGTGTCCCCACTGGAGCACCAGACCCCGGGCAGGCGATGGCACGAACAGCCGTCCAGGCGGGCAACCCTCAGGATCCGGACGGTCCCCCCGGGCCTCCTGGACCAACCTCTCAACCTCCCACCTGGCTGCTCCAACCACACACGATGAGGGTAGGATGGTCTCCCCACTGGGCTCCTCCTCCAGGACGTCAAACTGGCGAGACAGGGCATCCGGCTTGGTGTTCCTGGAGCCCGGCCGGTAGGTAAGGGTGAAGTCGAAGCGGCCCAGGAATAAAGCCCACCGGGCCTGGCGAGAGTTTAACCTGCGAGCAGAGCGTAGATAGGAGAGGTTCTTGTGGTCAGTCCAAACAATGAAAGGACAAGTGGCTCCCTCCAGCAGGTGCCTCCACTCCTGGAGAGCCAGGACAACAGCTAGCAGCTCACGATTCCCCACGTCATAATTTCTTTCCGCCGGAGTGAGTCGGCGGGAGAAGAAGGCACAGGGATGCAGCTTTAGGTCAGAGGATGATCGCTGCGAGAGGACAGCTCCCACTCCCGTGTCCGAGGCGTCAACCTCCACCACAAACTGCGCCGAGTGATCTGGGTGAGTAAGCACAGGAGCAGTGGAAAATAGACACTTCAACATACCAAAAGCAGCTTCTGCTGCAGGGGACCAAGTAAAGGGAGTCTTGACAGAAGTCAGCTTGGTGAGGGGGGAGGCGACACGACTGTAGTTCTTGATGAACCGACGGTAAAAATTAGCGAACCCCAGAAACCTTTGAAGCTGCTTCCGGGATGTGGGGGTAGGCCAGTCGGCCACAGCCTGAACCTTGGCAGGGTCAGTTCGGATTTGACCCCTCTCCACCACAAAACCTAGAAACTGCACAGTAGACACATGAAACGCACACTTCTCTGCCTTCACGTAAAGTCTATTCTCTAGGAGCCTCTGTAACACTAGCCTGACCTGTAGAACATGGTCCTCCAGAGACTTGGAAAAAATAAGAATGTCATCGATGTAGACAAAAACAAACTTATTTAACATGTCCCGCAGGACATCATTCACCAGGGCCTGGAAGACAGCAGGGGCATTAGTAAGACCGAAGGGCATGACACAGTACTCAAAATGTCCCAGAGGCGTGTTAAAAGCAGTCTTCCACTCGTCCCCCTCCCTAATACGTACAAGATGGTACGCATTCCTGAGGTCCAACTTAGTGAAGATGGAGGCTTCATGGAGGGAGCTGAAAGCAGAGTCAAGGAGAGGAAGAGGATACTTGTTACGTACAGTGATATTATTCAAACCCCTGTAATCTATACATGGGCGGAGAGACTTGTCCTTCTTGTCCACAAAGAAGAAACCGGCCCCCACAGGCGAGGAAGAGGGGCGGATGAAGCCAGCTGCTAGGGAGTCAGTGATGTACGTCTCCATAGAGGTCCTCTCAGGCCTGGAGAGGTTATACAGCTTACTGGAAGGTAAGGGGGGCACCGGGGAGAAGGTCTATGCCGCAGTCATAGGGTCTGTGAGGCGGCAGAGATTGGGCACGGTCCTTATTAAAAACCTCCTGGAGGTCGTGGTACTGGACCGGAACACCGGAGAGGTCCGCGGGTTTAGGTGGAGACGGCGGAGGTGTGGCGGTGGCCGGAACAGCGGAGTGAAGGCAGTGAGAGTGACAGAAAAGGCTGCAGTTAGTGATGGTAGAGGATGACCAGTCAATATGGGGATTGTGCAAACTCAACCAGGGGAGACCTAATACAAGTGGGGTGCTGGGTGAAGAAATAATAAAAAAGGAAATGGATTCATGGTGATTACCGGAGAGAAGCAGTGACAGGGGAGCAGTGCGGTGAGTGACGCGGCCCAGCAGTCTCCCGTCGAGGGCAACTACATCCTTAACAGAAGGTAAAGGTTCTGAGGGGAGGTTAAACTGGGAGACAATGTTAGCGTCAATAAAATTGTCATCAGCGCCAGAATCCACGAGAACTTGGAGAGGAATAGAAACTTGACGCCAGGACACAGTACCTTTAAGTTGGAGACGGCTGAGTGTGGAGGAAGGGACGGATGTATGGCTCACCAGTGCCCCTCCTGAGGCTGGTGAGCCGGCTCTTTTGGCAGGACCGGACACTGGACAAGAAGGTGACCGGCCTGACCACAATAGCCGCATAGACCCAGACGCCGACGTCGAAGACGCTCCACTTGGGTGAGTCTGGTCCTACCCAGCTGCATGGGTTCCTCGGGGCTGGAGAGCGGTGGTGCCGTGGAAGGAGAGTCACCGAAAACCGATGGAGCAGGGGGAGAGGAGAGAGACGGTGCAGGAGTCCGGGCAGCCCAGGAACGGGTGGAGGAAGGGAGGGGGCCACGCCTGGCTGTTCTCTCCCTGCGCCTCTCACGGAGACGGTTGTCTAAGCGGGTGGCTAGGGAAATTAACTCATCTAAGGAAGCTGTTTCATCCCTGGCTGCTAGCTCGTCCTTTATCTCCTCATTTAACCCCCTGCGAAAAGCCTCCCGTAGTGCTGTCTCATCCCACCCACATTCAGCTGCAAGAATGCGAAAATCTATAGAGTAGTGGGAGACGGTACCTGAGCCCTGCTGCAAAGCAAGGAGCCGGCTACCCGCCTCCCTCCCCTTTAACGGGTGGTCGAAAACCTTCCTCATCTCAGCAGTGAAAAGAGAAAAGGAATCACATATGGGAGAGTGACTGTCTGCAACCGCTAAAGCCCAGGCCGAAGCCTTATCAGAAAGTAAACTCATTAAAAAGGCAATTTTAGCTCGATCAGAGGTGTAGGTTAGCGGCTGCTGATCAAAAACTAGTGAGCACTGATGTAGAAACTGACTACATGTCCCTAGCACTCCTGAGTACCTGACAGGTGTGGGGATGAAGGGCTCACGGGGATGGTTGGGTGGAGGACCCGGAACGGAGTCCGGAACAGGAGCGGGAGTCGCAACTGGAGCGGGAGTCGCAACTGGGGCTGGAGCGGGGGTGGAGACGAGGTGTGTGGCCATCTGGTCCAGCCGAGCCTCCAGCTGGGTGAATCCAGAAGATAAGCGTTCTGCTTGAGAGCCTCCTCGTGTTGCCCCACACGGGTACCTTGATTCAACAACGCCTGTCGGAGCGACTCTGCGGGGTCCATCCTTTGGCCAGATAATTCTGTTACGGTCTGAGGCGGTTGGGACCCGGAAGCAGAGAGGAGCAGGCGACTTAGTAACGTAAGAACTAAGTTTATTAACAAGATTGTCACAAAGAAACAAAAATGATGAGCTGCCGACCCGGCAGCGTGGCGTCCTCCGGACGAGCAGAGCAGCACGGGCACGGAGGCGAAGGAAACTCAGGAACTCAGGCACGATGGCACGGAGGCGAAACAAACTCAGGAACTCAGGCACGATGGCAGACGAGGGAAAACAAACTGGGAAAAGTAAGAGTAAGGAGCACGTAAACTCACGATGCAAAAGACACAGGGTAATACTATAAAGCACAAGAACGGTCAGCTCTACCGACGAGACGGAATTATCTGGCGCCGGAGTAGTGGGTGAACCTGAGGCTTTATGGGAGGTGGTGATGAGGAGATTGCATGCAGGTGCGCCTTGTCAGCCCCGCCTGCCAGGCCCTGCATGAAAGGAAAGGAGGAGGCGGAGAAAAAGCAGCAGGCACCACCACACACAACCCTCACACAGAGGTCACAATATGACAGCAGAGTGAAAATGGTTGGGGGTTACATCTTGCATTTTTAATATAAGAGAAGAGTCAGATTGTGACAGATGTAAAATGTGACCTGATGAAATCTGACTCTCTCCTTTTTACTCTCTGTTAACACTAGTTACAAATAACTTTACACATAAGTAGCAGAGGTCACAATATGACAGCAGAGTGAAAATGGTTGGTGTCACTGTTGTGGAGAAATTGCTGAAGTCAAAGGTCAATGGTGAGGTCAGGAGGGAAGAAAGTGTTCGGGAGCCTCTGATGTCTTATGCTGTAATATCTATTGACGCTTGGCCAAGGAGAATTAGAGACACTCTCATAGTACATCAGAAGTGCCTGAGTCGGTCTCACATTCTGCCGAACTCGTGCTGGTGGATAGACTTTAAACCTCAATATAACACCACAAATACTATACGCCCCAAATGAGACAAAGAGAATGTTTTTACCAAGAACGGAGTTATCGTCAACATGTTCTAGTCTGGAGACACAGATGTCTGTTTACGTCAACGGCCAGCTATCTATTATGTCTAGGAAGGCAGCAACAGGTCTCTTCGACCCTGGCCACCACAGTGTTGAGATAGACTGGCACCTACTGCCCCCAGTCAAAGCCAAACAATTAATACTGCAGAGGACCTCAAGGCCCACACGTGACCTCGTGTAACCTAAGGATAGAAAATTCCATAACAGTTACATTTTGCATTTTTAATATAAAAATGTCAGATTGTGACAGATGTAAAATGTGACCTGACAAAATCTGACTCACCTTCTTTTTTCCTCTCTGTTAATACTAGTTACAAATAACTTTACAAATAAGTAGCAGAGGTCACAATATGGCAGCAGAGTGAAAATGGTTGGTGTTACATCTTGCATTTTTAATATAAGAGGGGAGTCAGATTGTGACAGATGTAAAATGTGACCTGACAAAATCTGACTCCCCTCCTTTTTACTCTCTGTTAACACTAGTTACAAATAACTTTACACATAAGTAGCAGAGGTCACAATATGACAGCAGAGTGAAAATGGTTGGTGTTACATCTTGTATTTTTAATATAAGAACAGAGTCAGATTGTGTTAGATGTAAAATGTGACCTGACAAAATCTGACTCCCCTCCTTTTTTCCTCTCTGTTAATACTAGTTACAAATAACTTTACAAATAAGTAGCAGAGGTCACAATATGGCAGCAGAGTGAAAATGGTTGGTGTTACATCTTGCATTATTAATCGAAGAGGGGAGTCAGATTGTGACAGATGTAAAATGTGACCTGACAAAATCTGACTCCCCTCCTTTTTACTCTCTGTTAACACTAGTTACAAATAACTTTACACATAAGTAGCAGAGGTCACAATATGATAGCAGAGTGAAAATGGTTGGGGTTACATCTTGCATTTTTAATATAAGAGGAGAGTCAGATTGTGACAGATGTAAAATGTGACCTGATAAAATCTGACTCTCTCCTTTTTACTCTCTGTTAACACTAGTTACAAATAACTTTACACATAAGTAGCAGAGGTAACAATATGACAGCAGAGTGAAAATGGTTGGTGTCACTGTTGTGGAGAAATTGCTGAAGTCAAAGGTCAATGGTGAGGTCAGGAGGGAAGAAAGTGTTCGGGAGCCTCTGATGTCTTATGCTGTAATATCTATTGACGCTTGGCCAAGGAGAATTAGAGACACTCTCATAGTACATCAGAAGTGCCTGAGTCTGTTTCACATTCTGCCGAACTCGTGCTGGTGGATAGACTTTAAACCTCAATATAACACCACAAATACTATACGCCCCAAATGAGACAAAGAGAATGTTTTTACCAAGAACGGAGTTATCGTCAACATGTTCTAGTCTGGAGACACAGATGTCTGTTTACGTCAACGGCCAGCTATCTATTATGTCTAGGAAGGCAGCAACAGGTCTCTTCGACCCTGGCCACCACAGTGTTGAGATAGACTGGCACCTACTGCCCCCGGTCAAAGCCAAACAATTAATACTGCCGAGGACCTCAAGGCCCACACGTGACCTCGTGTAACCTAAGGATAGAAAATTCCATAACAGTTACATCTTGCATTTTTAATATAAGAGTGGAGTCAGATTGTGACAGATGTAAAATGTGACCTGACAAAATCTGACTCCCCTCCTTTTTTCCTCTCTGTTAATACTAGTTACAAATAACTTTACAAATAAGTAGCAGAGGTCACAATATGGCAGCAGAGTGAAAATGGATGGTGTTACATCTTGCATTTTTAATATAAGAGGAGAGTCAGATTGTGACAGATGTAAAATGTGACCTGATGAAATCTGACTCTCTCCTTTTTACTCTCTGTTAACACTAGTTACAAATAACTTTACACATAAGTAGCAGAGGTCACAATATGACAGCAGAGTGAAAATGGTTGGTGTTACATCTTGCATTTTTAATATAAGAGGGGAGTCAGATTGTGACAGATGTAAAATGTGACCTGACAAAATCTGACTCTCTCCTTTTTACTCTCTGTTAACACTAGTTACAAATAACTTTACACATAAGTAGCAGAGGTCACAATATGACAGCAGAGTGAAAATGGTTGGTGTTACATCTTGCATTTTTAATATAAGAGGGGAGTCAGATTGTGACAGATGTAAAATGTGACCTGACAAAATCTGACTCCCCTTCCTTTTTCCTCTGTTACCACTAGTTACAAATAACTTTATAAATAAGTAGCAGAGGTCACAATATGGCAGCAGAGTGAAAATGGTTGGTGTTACATCTTGCATTTTTAATATAAGAGTGGAGTCAGATTGTGACAGATGTAAAATGTGACCTGACAAAATCTGACTCCCCTCCTTTTTTCCTCTGTGTTAATAGTAGTTACAAATAACTTTACAAATAAGTAGCAGAGGTCACAATATGGCAGCAGAGTGAAAATGGTTGGTGTTACATCTTGCATTTTTAATCGAAGAGGGGAGTCAGATTGTGACAGATGTAAAATGTGACCTGACAAAATCTGACTCCCCTCCTTTTTACTCTCTGTTACCACTAGTTACAAATAACTTTATAAATAAGTAGCAGAGGTCACAATATGGCAGCAGAGTGAAAATGGTTGGTGTTACATCTTGCATTTTTAATCGAAGAGGGGAGTCAGATTGTGACAGATGTAAAAGGTGACCTGACAAAATCTGACTCCCCTCCTTTTTACTCTCTGTTAACACTAGTTACAAATAACTTTACACATAAGTAGCAGAGGTCACAATATGACAGCAGAGTGAAAATGGTTGGGGTTACATCTTGCATTTTTAATATAAGAGGGGAGTCAGATTGTGACAGATGTAAAATGTGACCTGACAAAATCTGACTCCCCTCCTTTTTTACTCTCTGTTAACACTAGTTACAAATAACGTTACACATAAGTAGCAGAGGTCACAATATGACAGCAGAGTGAAAATGGTTGGGGTTACATCTTGCATTTTTAATATAAGAGAAGAGTCAGATTGTGACAGATGTAAAATGTGACCTGATGAAATCTGACTCTCTCCTTTTTACTCTCTGTTAACACTAGTTACAAATAACTTTACACATAAGTAGCAGAGGTCACAATATGACAGCAGAGTGAAAATGGTTGGTGTCACTGTTGTGGAGAAATTGCTGAAGTCAAAGGTCAATGGTGAGGTCAGGAGGGAAGAAAGTGTTCGGGAGCCTCTGATGTCTTATGCTGTAATATCTATTGACGCTTGGCCAAGGAGAATTAGAGACACTCTCATAGTACATCAGAAGTGCCTGAGTCGGTCTCACATTCTGCCGAACTCGTGCTGGTGGATAGACTTTAAACCTCAATATAACACCACAAATACTATACGCCCCAAATGAGACAAAGAGAATGTTTTTACCAAGAACGGAGTTATCGTCAACATGTTCTAGTCTGGAGACACAGATGTCTGTTTACGTCAACGGCCAGCTATCTATTATGTCTAGAAAGGCAGCAACAGGTCTCTTCGACCCTGGCCACCACAGTGTTGAGATAGACTGGCACCTACTGCCCCCAGTCAAAGCCAAACAATTAATACTGCAGAGGACCTCAAGGCCCACACGTGACCTCGTGTAACCTAAGGATAGAAAATTCCATAACAGTTACATTTTGCATTTTTAATATAAGAGTGGAGTCAGATTGTGACAGATGTAAAATGTGACCTGACAAAATCTGACTCCCCTTCTTTTTTCCTCTCTGTTAATACTAGTTACAAATAACTTTACAAATAAGTAGCAGAGGTCACAATATGGCAGCAGAGTGAAAATGGTTGGTGTTACATCTTGCATTTTTAATATAAGAGGAGAGTCAGATTGTGACAGATGTAAAATGTGACCTGACAAAATCTGACTCCCCTCCTTTTTTACTCTCTGTTAACACTAGTTACAAATAACGTTACACATAAGTAGCAGAGTGTTACGGTCTGAGGCGGTTGGGACCCGGAAGCAGAGAGGAGCAGGCGACTTAGTAACGTAAGAAGCAGAGTGAAAATGGTTGGGGTTACATCTTGCATTTTTAATATAAGAGGGGAGTCAGATTGTGACAGATGTAAAATGTGACCTGACAAAATCTGACTCCCCTCCTTTTTTCCTCTCTCTTAATACTAGTTACAAACAACTTTACAAATAAGTAGCAGAGGTCACAATATGGCAGCAGAGTGAAAATGGGTGGTGTTACATCTTGCATTTTTAATATAAGAGGGGAGTCAGATTGTGACAGATGTAAAATGTGACCTGACAAAATCTGACTCCCCTCCTTTTTACTCTCTGTTAACACTAGTTACAAATAACTTTACACATAAGTAGCAGAGGTCACAATATGACAGCAGAGTGAAAATGGTTGGTGTTACATCTTGCATTTTTAATATAAGAGGAGAGTCAGATTGTGACAGATGTAAAATGTGACCTGACAAAATCTGACTCCCCTCCTTTTTACTCTCTGTTAACACTAGTTACAAATAACTTTACACATAAGTAGCAGAGGTCACAATATGACAGCAGAGTGAAAATGGTTGGTGTCACTGTTGTGGAGAAATTGCTGAAGTCAAAGGTCAATGGTGAGGTCAGGAGGGAAGAAAGTGTTCGGGAGCCTCTGATGTCTTATGCTGTAATATCTATTGACGCTTGGCCAAGGAGAATTAGAGACACTCTCATAGTACATCAGAAGTGCCTGAGTCGGTCTCACATTCTGCCGAACTCGTGCTGGTGGATAGACTTTAAACCTCAATATAACACCACAAATACTATACGCCCCAAATGAGACAAAGAGAATGTTTTTACCAAGAACGGAGTTATCGTCAACATGTTCTAGTCTGGAGACACAGATGTCTGTTTACGTCAACGGCCAGCTATCTATTATGTCTAGGAAGGCAGCAACAGGTCTCTTCGACCCTGGCCACCACAGTGTTGAGATAGACTGGCACCTACTGCCCCCAGTCAAAGCCAAACAATTAATACTGCAGAGGACCTCAAGGCCCACACGTGACCTCGTGTAACCTAAGGATAGAAAATTCCATAACAGTTACATTTTGCATTTTTAATATAAAAATGTCAGATTGTGACAGATGTAAAATGTGACCTGACAAAATCTGACTCCCCTCCTTTTTTACTCTCTGTTAACACTAGTTACAAATAACGTTACACATAAGTAGCAGAGGTCACAATATGACAGCAGAGTGAAAATGGTTGGTGGTACATCTTGCATTTTTAATATAAGAACAGAGTCAGATTGTGTTAGATGTAAAATGTGACCTGACAAAATCTGACTCCCCTCCTTTTTTCCTCTCTGTTAATACTAGTTACAAATAACTTTACAAATAAGTAGCAGAGGTCACAATATGGCAGCAGAGTGAAAATGGTTGGTGTTACATCTTGCATTTTTAATCGAAGAGGGGAGTCAGATTGTGACAGATGTAAAATGTGACCTGACAAAATCTGACTCCCCTCCTTTTTACTCTCTGTTAACACTAGTTACAAATAACTTTACACATAAGTAGCAGAGGTCACAATATGACAGCAGAGTGAAAATGGTTGGGGTTACATCTTGCATTTTTAATATAAGAGAAGAGTCAGATTGTGACAGATGTAAAATGTGACCTGATGAAATCTGACTCTCTCCTTTTTACTCTCTGTTAACACTAGTTACAAATAACTTTACACATAAGTAGCAGAGGTCACAATATGACAGCAGAGTGAAAATAGTTGGTGTTACATCTTGCATTTTTAATGTAAGAGGGGAGTCAGATTGTGACAGATGTAAAATGTGACCTGACAAAATCTGACTCCCCTCCTTTTTTCCTCTCTCTTAATACTAGTTACAAACAACTTTACAAATAAGTAGCAGAGGTCACAATATGGCAGCAGAGTGAAAATGGGTGGTGTTACATCTTGCATTTTTAATATAAGAGGGGAGTCAGATTGTGACAGATGTAAAATGTGACCTGACAAAATCTGACTCCCCTCCTTTTTACTCTCTGTTAACACTAGTTACAAATAACTTTACACATAAGTAGCAGAGGTCACAATATGACAGCAGAGTGAAAATGGTTGGTGTTACATCTTGTATTTTTAATATAAGAACAGAGTCAGATTGTGTTAGATGTAAAATGTGACCTGACAAAATCTGACTCCCCTCCTTTTTTCCTCTCTGTTAATACTAGTTACAAATAACTTTACAAATAAGTAGCAGAGGTCACAATATGGCAGCGGAGTGAAAATGGTTGGTGTTACATCTTGCATTATTAATCGAAGAGGGGAGTCAGATTGTGACAGATGTAAAATGTGACCTGACAAAATCTGACTCCCCTCCTTTTTACTCTCTGTTAACACTAGTTACAAATAACTTTACACATAAGTAGCAGAGGTAACAATATGACAGCAGAGTGAAAATGGTTGGTGTCACTGTTGTGGAGAAATTGCTGAAGTCAAAGGTCAATGGTGAGGTCAGGAGGGAAGAAAGTGTTCGGGAGCCTCTGATGTCTTATGCTGTAATATCTATTGACGCTTGGCCAAGGAGAATTAGAGACACTCTCATAGTACATCAGAAGTGCCTGAGTCTGTTTCACATTCTGCCGAACTCGTGCTGGTGGATAGACTTTAAACCTCAATATAACACCACAAATACTATACGCCCCAAATGAGACAAAGAGAATGTTTTTACCAAGAACGGAGTTATCGTCAACATGTTCTAGTCTGGAGACACAGATGTCTGTTTACGTCAACGGCCAGCTATCTATTATGTCTAGGAAGGCAGCAACAGGTCTCTTCGACCCTGGCCACCACAGTGTTGAGATAGACTGGCACCTACTGCCCCCGGTCAAAGCCAAACAATTAATACTGCCGAGGACCTCAAGGCCCACACGTGACCTCGTGTAACCTAAGGATAGAAAATTCCATAACAGTTACATTTTGCATTTTTAATATAAAAATGTCAGATTGTGACAGATGTAAAATGTGACCTGACAAAATCTGACTCCCCTCCTTTTTTACTCTCTGTTAACACTAGTTACAAATAACGTTACACATAAGTAGCAGAGGTCACAATATGACAGCAGAGTGAAAATGGTTGGTGGTACATCTTGTATTTTTAATATAAGAACAGAGTCAGATTGTGACAGATGTAAAATGTGACCTGACAAAATCTGACTCCCCTCCTTTTTTCCTCTCTCTTAATACTAGTTACAAATAACTTTACAAATAAGTAGCAGAGGTCACAATATGGCAGCAGAGTGAAAATGGTTGGTGTTACATCTTGCATTATTAATCGAAGAGGGGAGTCAGATTGTGACAGATGTAAAATGTGACCTGACAAAATCTGACTCCCCTCCTTTTTACTCTCTGTTAACACTAGTTACAAATAACTTTACACATAAGTAGTAGAGGTCACAATATGACAGCAGAGTGAAAATGGTTGGTGTCACTGTTGTGGAGAAATTGCTGAAGTCAAAGGTCAATGGTGAGGTCAGGAGGGAAGAAAGTGTTCGGGAGCCTCTGATGTCTTATGCTGTAATATCTATTGACGCTTGGCCAAGGAGAATTAGAGACACTCTCATAGTACATCAGAAGTGCCTGAGTCGGTCTCACATTCTGCCGAACTCGTGCTGGTGGATAGACTTTAAACCTCAATATAACACCACAAATACTATACGCCCCAAATGAGACAAAGAGAATGTTTTTACCAAGAACGGAGTTATCGTCAACATGTTCTAGTCTGGAGACACAGATGTCTGTTTACGTCAACGGCCAGCTATCTATTATGTCTAGGAAGGCAGCAACAGGTCTCTTCGACCCTGGCCACCACAGTGTTGAGATAGACTGGCACCTACTGCCCCCAGTCAAAGCCAAACAATTAATACTGCAGAGGACCTCAAGGCCCACACGTGACCTCGTGTAACCTAAGGATAGAAAATTCCATAACAGTTACATTTTGCATTTTTAATATAAAAATGTCAGATTGTGACAGATGTAAAATGTGACCTGACAAAATCTGACTCCCCTTCTTTTTCCTCTCTGTTAATACTAGTTACAAATAACTTTACAAATAAGTAGCAGAGGTCACAATATGGCAGCAGAGTGAAAATGGTTGGTGTTACATCTTGCATTTTTAATATAAGAGGGGAGTCAGATTGTGACAGATGTAAAATGTGACCTGACAAAATCTGACTCCCCTCCTTTTTACTCTCTGTTAACACTAGTTACAAATAACTTTATAAATAAGTAGCAGAGGTCACAATATGGCAGCAGAGTGAAAATGGTTGGTGTTACATCTTGCATTTTTAATATAAGAGGGGAGTCAGATTGTGACAGATGTAAAATGTGACCTGACAAAATCTGACTCCCCTCCTTTTTACTCTCTGTTAACACTAGTTACAAATAACTTTACACATAAGTAGCAGAGGTCACAATATGACAGCAGAGTGAAAATGGTTGGTGTTACATCTTGCATTTTTAATATAAGAGGGGAGTCAGATTGTGAGGGGACTGAGTTAGCCCCTGGGTCAAGCCCAGGAGCCAAAGTGCACGCTCCATTGAAAGGCCCATCAGCCGAGCCCCCCAAAACCCACTGTTGCACAAGCACATTTTGCTTTCCTTTCAAACATTATTTAGTTTTGTCCCAAACATTATTTAGTTTTTAACGCCCATTATTTTGGTTTGAAAAATGCCCAGGGTTAGGGTTAGGGTTAGGTATATGGGGTTTCGGGTGTCGTCGGACCCCCGACCGACGAACTTTGAAGGGCCATAACTTTTGAACGGAAGGTCGTAGAGCGATGAAACCGGGCTCTACCCCCCCGTCCGACGGGGTGGGCTTTCCAACGGTGGCACCCCCGTCCTCCTACGACCTTCGGTTCCCGAGATACGCCCACTTTTTGGGTGACAAAATATGCATCTCGGGAACCGTAGGTCGTAGAGAGTCGGGGACAAGTCCAGCGTGTTCAGAAGGGTCGAATTATGTTCGACGGATGATGGTTCCAAGTCTCTAGGACGTACGGTTGAGGAGTTATTCAGGAAAAACCGCCGCCATTAAGTTACAATGGGACGGGTCCACGAACTTCGAAGGTCCATAACTTTTGAACGGGAGGTCGTAGAGCCATGAGACCTTGCTCTACCCCCCATCCGACGAGGTGGGCTTTCCAACGGTGGCACCCCCGTCCTCCCACGACCTTCGGTTCCCGAGATACGGGCAATTTTTGGGTGACGACATATGTATCTCGGGAACCGTAGGTCGTAGAGACTCGGGGACAAGTCCAGCGTGTTCAGAAGGGTCGAATTATGTTCGACGGATGATGGTTCCAAGTCTCTAGGACGTACGGTTGATGAGTTATTCAGGAAAAACCACCGCCCGTTAAGGCACAATGGGACGGTGGGCAGTGAAGAAATCACTAAGTGTTTTGTCCGAAATCCTTCCTCCAGAATAGTGTTAGGAGCACGTTTCAGGTGATTTGGAGTGCATTGGTAGTGGTTTGTGGTGACATGTTTTTCGATCCGACACCTGATGTTTGGGGTCATTGGCTGCAATTGAGGAGTTGGTTGGGTTTAGGAAAAGCAACAGGGTTGGGTGTCGTTGAAAGTGGATAATCTGTAGCATAAGCACTTTTACTAAACATAGGGGGTTAGGGTTAGGGTAGGGTTAGGGTTAGGGTTAGGTATATGGGGTTTCGGGTGTCGTCGGACCCCCGACCGACGAACTTTGAAGGGCCATAACTTTTGAACGGAAGGTCGTAGAGCGATGAAACCGGGCTCTACCCCCCCGTCCGACGGGGTGGGCTTTCCAACGGTGGCACCCCCGTCCTCCTACGACCTTCGGTTCCCGAGATACGCCCACTTTTTTGGGTGACAAAATATGCATCTCGGGAACCGTAGGTCGTAGAGAGTCGGGGACAAGTCCAGCGTGTTCAGAAGGGTCGAATTATGTTCGACGGATGATGGTTCCAAGTCTCTAGGACGTACGGTTGAGGAGTTATTCAGGAAAAACCGCCGCCATTAAGTTACAATGGGACGGGTCCACGAACTTCGAAGGTCCATAACTTTTGAACGGGAGGTCGTAGAGCCATGAGACCTTGCTCTACCCCCCCATCCGACGAGGTGGGCTTTCCAACGGTGGCACCCCCGTCCTCCCACGACCTTCGGTTCCCGAGATACGGGCAATTTTTGGGTGACGACATATGTATCTCGGGAACCGTAGGTCGTAGAGACTCGGGGACAAGTCCAGCGTGTTCAGAAGGGTCGAATTATGTTCGACGGATGATGGTTCCAAGTCTCTAGGACGTACGGTTGATGAGTTATTCAGGAAAAACCACCGCCCGTTAAGGCACAATGGGACGGTGGGCAGTGAAGAAATCACTAAGTGTTTTGTCCGAAATCCTTCCTCCAGAATAGTGTTAGGAGCACGTTTCAGGTGATTTGGAGTGCATTGGTAGTGGTTTGTGGTGACATGTTTTTCGATCCGACACCTGATGTTTGGGGTCATTGGCTGCAATTGAGGAGTTGGTTGGGTTTAGGAAAAGCAACAGGGTTGGGTGTCGTTGAAAGTGGATAATCTGTAGCATAAGCACTTTTACTAAACATAGGGGGTTAGGGTTAGGGTAGGGTTAGGGTTAGGGTTAGGTATATGGGGTTTCGGGTGTCGTCGGACCCCCGACCGACGAACTTTGAAGGGCCATAACTTTTGAACGGAAGGTCGTAGAGCGATGAAACCGGGCTCTACCCCCCGTCCGACGGGGTGGGCTTTCCAACGGTGGCACCCCCGTCCTCCTACGACCTTCGGTTCCCGAGATACGCCCACTTTTTGGGTGACAAAATATGCATCTCGGGAACCGTAGGTCGTAGAGAGTCGGGGACAAGTCCAGCGTGTTCAGAAGGGTCGAATTATGTTCGACGGATGATGGTTCCAAGTCTCTAGGACGTACGGTTGAGGAGTTATTCAGGAAAAACCGCCGCCATTAAGTTACAATGGGACGGGTCCACGAACTTCGAAGGTCCATAACTTTTGAACGGGAGGTCGTAGAGCCATGAGACCTTGCTCTACCCCCCCATCCGACGAGGTGGGCTTTCCAACGGTGGCACCCCCGTCCTCCCACGACCTTCGGTTCCCGAGATACGGGCAATTTTTGGGTGACGACATATGTATCTCGGGAACCGTAGGTCGTAGAGACTCGGGGACAAGTCCAGCGTGTTCAGAAGGGTCGAATTATGTTCGACGGATGATGGTTCCAAGTCTCTAGGACGTACGGTTGATGAGTTATTCAGGAAAAACCACCGCCCGTTAAGGCACAATGGGACGGTGGGCAGTGAAGAAATCACTAAGTGTTTTGTCCGAAATCCTTCCTCCAGAATAGTGTTAGGAGCACGTTTCAGGTGATTTGGAGTGCATTGGTAGTGGTTTGTGGTGACATGTTTTTCGATCCGACACCTGATGTTTGGGGTCATTGGCTGCAATTGAGGAGTTGGTTGGGTTTAGGAAAAGCAACAGGGTTGGGTGTCGTTGAAAGTGGATAATCTGTAGCATAAGCACTTTTACTAAACATAGGGGGTTAGGGTTAGGGTAGGGTTAGGGTTAGGGGTTAGGTATATGGGGTTTCGGGTGTCGTCGGACCCCCGACCGACGAACTTTGAAGGGCCATAACTTTTGAACGGAAGGTCGTAGAGCGATGAAACCGGGCTCTACCCCCCCGTCCGACGGGGTGGGCTTTCCAACGGTGGCACCCCCGTCCTCCTACGACCTTCGGTTCCCGAGATAGGGTTAGGTGAGGGGACTGAGTTAGCCCCTGGGTCAAGCCCAGGAGCCAAAGTGCACGCTCCATTGAAAGGCCCATCAGCCGAGCCCCCCCAAAACCCACTGTTGCACAAGCACATTTTGCTTTCCTTTCAAACATTATTTAGTTTTGTGAGGGGACTGAGTTAGCCCCTGGGTCAAGCCCAGGAGCCAAGGGTTAGGGTTAGGGGTTAGGTATATGGGGTTTCGGGTGTCGTCGGACCCCCGACCGACGAACTTTGAAGGGCCATAACTTTTGAACGGAAGGTCGTAGAGCGATGAAACCGGGCTCTACCCCCCCGTCCGACGGGGTGGGCTTTCCAACGGTGGCACCCCCGTCCTCCTACGACCTTCGGTTCCCGAGATACGCCCACTTTTTGGGTGACAAAATATGCATCTCGGGAACCGTAGGTCGTAGAGAGTCGGGGACAAGTCCAGCGTGTTCAGAAGGGTCGAATTATGTTCGACGGATGATGGTTCCAAGTCTCTAGGACGTACGGTTGAGGAGTTATTCAGGAAAAACCGCCGCCATTAAGTTACAATGGGACGGGTCCACGAACTTCGAAGGTCCATAACTTTTGAACGGGAGGTCGTAGAGCCATGAGACCTTGCTCTACCCCCCCATCCGACGAGGTGGGCTTTCCAACGGTGGCACCCCCGTCCTCCCACGACCTTCGGTTCCCGAGATACGGGCAATTTTTGGGTGACGACATATGTATCTCGGGAACCGTAGGTCGTAGAGACTCGGGGACAAGTCCAGCGTGTTCAGAAGGGTCGAATTATGTTCGACGGATGATGGTTCCAAGTCTCTAGGACGTACGGTTGATGAGTTATTCAGGAAAAACCACCGCCCGTTAAGGCACAATGGGACGGTGGGCAGTGAAGAAATCACTAAGTGTTTTGTCCGAAATCCTTCCTCCAGAATAGTGTTAGGAGCACGTTTCAGGTGATTTGGAGTGCATTGGTAGTGGTTTGTGGTGACATGTTTTTCGATCCGACACCTGATGTTTGGGGTCATTGGCTGCAATTGAGGAGTTGGTTGGGTTTAGGAAAAGCAACAGGGTTGGGTGTCGTTGAAAGTGGATAATCTGTAGCATAAGCACTTTTACTAAACATAGGGGGTTAGGGTTAGGGTAGGGTTAGGGTTAGGGTTAGGTATATGGGGTTTCGGGTGTCGTCGGACCCCCGACCGACGAACTTTGAAGGGCCATAACTTTTGAACGGAAGGTCGTAGAGCGATGAAACCGGGCTCTACCCCCCGTCCGACGGGGTGGGCTTTCCAACGGTGGCACCCCCGTCCTCCTACGACCTTCGGTTCCCGAGATAGGGTTAGGTGAGGTATATGGGGTTTCGGGTGTCGTCGGACCCCCGACCGACGAACTTTGAAGGGCCATAACTTTTGAACGGAAGGTCGTAGAGCGATGAAACCGGGCTCTACCCCCCCGTCCGACGGGGTGGGCTTTCCAACGGTGGCACCCCCGTCCTCCTACGACCTTCGGTTCCCGAGATACGCCCACTTTTTGGGTGACAAAATATGCATCTCGGGAACCGTAGGTCGTAGAGAGTCGGGGACAAGTCCAGCGTGTTCAGAAGGGTCGAATTATGTTCGACGGATGATGGTTCCAAGTCTCTAGGACGTACGGTTGAGGAGTTATTCAGGAAAAACCGCCGCCATTAAGTTACAATGGGACGGGTCCACGAACTTCGAAGGTCCATAACTTTTGAACGGGAGGTCGTAGAGCCATGAGACCTTGCTCTACCCCCCCATCCGACGAGGTGGGCTTTCCAACGGTGGCACCCCCGTCCTCCCACGACCTTCGGTTCCCGAGATACGGGCAATTTTTGGGTGACGACATATGTATCTCGGGAACCGTAGGTCGTAGAGACTCGGGGACAAGTCCAGCGTGTTCAGAAGGGTCGAATTATGTTCGACGGATGATGGTTCCAAGTCTCTAGGACGTACGGTTGATGAGTTATTCAGGAAAAACCACCGCCCGTTAAGGCACAATGGGACGGTGGGCAGTGAAGAAATCACTAAGTGTTTTGTCCGAAATCCTTCCTCCAGAATAGTGTTAGGAGCACGTTTCAGGTGATTTGGAGTGCATTGGTAGTGGTTTGTGGTGACATGTTTTTCGATCCGACACCTGATGTTTGGGGTCATTGGCTGCAATTGAGGAGTTGGTTGGGTTTAGGAAAAGCAACAGGGTTGGGTGTCGTTGAAAGTGGATAATCTGTAGCATAAGCACTTTTACTAAACATAGGGGGTTAGGGTTAGGGTAGGGTTAGGGTTAGGGTTAGGTATATGGGGTTTCGGGTGTCGTCGGACCCCCGACCGACGAACTTTGAAGGGCCATAACTTTTGAACGGAAGGTCGTAGAGCGATGAAACCGGGCTCTACCCCCCGTCCGACGGGGTGGGCTTTCCAACGGTGGCACCCCCGTCCTCCTACGACCTTCGGTTCCCGAGATAGGGTTAGGTGAGGGTTAGGGTTAGGGTTAGGGTTAGGGTTAGGGTTAGGGTTAGGGTTAGGGTTAGGGGTTAGGGTTAGGGTTAGGGTTAGGGTTAGGGTTAGGGTTAGGGGTTAGGGGTTAGGGTTAGGGTTAGGGTTAGGGTTAGGGTTAGGGTTAGGTATATGGGGTTTCGGGTGTCGTCGGACCCCCGACCGACGAACTTTGAAGGGCCATAACTTTTGAACGGAAGGTCGTAGAGCGATGAAACCGGGCTCTACCCCCCCGTCCGACGGGGTGGGCTTTCCAACGGTGGCACCCCCGTCCTCCTACGACCTTCGGTTCCCGAGATACGCCCACTTTTTGGGTGACAAAATATGCATCTCGGGAACCGTAGGTCGTAGAGAGTCGGGGACAAGTCCAGCGTGTTCAGAAGGGTCGAATTATGTTCGACGGATGATGGTTCCAAGTCTCTAGGACGTACGGTTGAGGAGTTATTCAGGAAAAACCGCCGCCATTAAGTTACAATGGGACGGGTCCACGAACTTCGAAGGTCCATAACTTTTGAACGGGAGGTCGTAGAGCCATGAGACCTTGCTCTACCCCCCCATCCGACGAGGTGGGCTTTCCAACGGTGGCACCCCCGTCCTCCCACGACCTTCGGTTCCCGAGATACGGGCAATTTTTGGGTGACGACATATGTATCTCGGGAACCGTAGGTCGTAGAGACTCGGGGACAAGTCCAGCGTGTTCAGAAGGGTCGAATTATGTTCGACGGATGATGGTTCCAAGTCTCTAGGACGTACGGTTGATGAGTTATTCAGGAAAAACCACCGCCCGTTAAGGCACAATGGGACGGTGGGCAGTGAAGAAATCACTAAGTGTTTTGTCCGAAATCCTTCCTCCAGAATAGTGTTAGGAGCACGTTTCAGGTGATTTGGAGTGCATTGGTAGTGGTTTGTGGTGACATGTTTTTCGATCCGACACCTGATGTTTGGGGTCATTGGCTGCAATTGAGGAGTTGGTTGGGTTTAGGAAAAGCAACAGGGTTGGGTGTCGTTGAAAGTGGATAATCTGTAGCATAAGCACTTTTACGTAAACATAGGGGGTTAGGGTTAGGGTAGGGTTAGGGTTAGGGTTAGGTATATGGGGTTTCGGGTGTCGTCGGACCCCGACCGACGAACTTTGAAGGGCCATAACTTTTGAACGGAAGGTCGTAGAGCGATGAAACCGGGCTCTACCCCCCGTCCGACGGGGTGGGCTTTCCAACGGTGGCACCCCCGTCCTCCTACGACCTTCGGTTCCCGAGATAGGGTTAGGGTGAGGTATATGGGGTTTCGGGTGTCGTCGGACCCCCGACCGACGAACTTTGAAGGGCCATAACTTTTGAACGGAAGGTCGTAGAGCGATGAAACCGGGCTCTACCCCCCCGTCCGACGGGGTGGGCTTTCCAACGGTGGCACCCCCCGTCCTCCTACGACCTTCGGTTCCCGAGATACGCCCACTTTTTGGGTGACAAAATATGCATCTCGGGAACCGTAGGTCGTAGAGAGTCGGGGACAAGTCCAGCGTGTTCAGAAGGGTCGAATTATGTTCGACGGATGATGGTTCCAAGTCTCTAGGACGTACGGTTGAGGAGTTATTCAGGAAAAACCGCCGCCATTAAGTTACAATGGGACGGGTCCACGAACTTCGAAGGTCCATAACTTTTGAACGGGAGGTCGTAGAGCCATGAGACCTTGCTCTACCCCCCCATCCGACGAGGTGGGCTTTCCAACGGTGGCACCCCCGTCCTCCCACGACCTTCGGTTCCCGAGATACGGGCAATTTTTGGGTGACGACATATGTATCTCGGGAACCGTAGGTCGTAGAGACTCGGGGACAAGTCCAGCGTGTTCAGAAGGGTCGAATTATGTTCGACGGATGATGGTTCCAAGTCTCTAGGACGTACGGTTGATGAGTTATTCAGGAAAAACCACCGCCCGTTAAGGCACAATGGGACGGTGGGCAGTGAAGAAATCACTAAGTGTTTTGTCCGAAATCCTTCCTCCAGAATAGTGTTAGGAGCACGTTTCAGGTGATTTGGAGTGCATTGGTAGTGGTTTGTGGTGACATGTTTTTCGATCCGACACCTGATGTTTGGGGTCATTGGCTGCAATTGAGGAGTTGGTTGGGTTTAGGAAAAGCAACAGGGTTGGGTGTCGTTGAAAGTGGATAATCTGTAGCATAAGCACTTTTACTAAACATAGGGGGTTAGGGTTAGGGTAGGGTTAGGGTTAGGGTTAGGTATATGGGGTTTCGGGTGTCGCGGACCCCCGACCGACGAACTTTGAAGGGCCATAACTTTTGAACGGAAGGTCGTAGAGCGATGAAACCGGGCTCTACCCCCCCGTCCGACGGGGTGGGCTTTCCAACGGGGGTTAGGGTTAGGGTTAGGGTTAGGGTTAGGGTTAGGGTTAGGGTTAGGGTTAGGGTTAGGGTTAGGGTTAGGGTTAGGGTTAGGGGTTAGGGTTAGGGTTAGGGTTAGGGTTAGGGTTAGGGGTTAGGGTTAGGGTTAGGGGTTAGGGTTAGGGTTAGGGTTAGGGTTAGGGTTAGGGTTAGGGGTTAGGGTTAGGGTTAGGGTTAGGGTTAGGGTTAGGGTTAGGGTTAGGGTTAGGGTTAGGGTTAGGGTTAGGGTTAGGGGTTAGGGTTACCGACCGAACTTTGAAGGGCCATAACTTTAACGGAAGCTAGGCTAAACCTCTACCCCCGTCCGACGGGGTGGGCTTTCCAACGGTGGCACCCCCGTCCTCCTACCCCCGGTTCCCGAATAGGGTTAGGTGAGGTATATGGGGTTTCGGGTGTCGTCGGACCCCCGACCGACGAACTTTGAAGGGCCATAACTTTTGAACGGAAGGTCGTAGAGCGATGAAACCGGGCTCTACCCCCCGTCCGACGGGGTGGGCTTTCCAACGGTGGCACCCCCGTCCTCCTACGACCTTCGGTTCCCGAGATACGCCCACTTTTTGGGTGACAAAATATGCATCTCGGGAACCGTAGGTCGTAGAGAGTCGGGGACAAGTCCAGCGTGTTCAGAAGGGTCGAATTATGTTCGACGGATGATGGTTCCAAGTCTCTAGGACGTACGGTTGAGGAGTTATTCAGGAAAAACCGCCGCCATTAAGTTACAATGGGACGGGTCCACGAACTTCGAAGGTCCATAACTTTTGAACGGGAGGTCGTAGAGCCATGAGACCTTGCTCTACCCCCCCATCCGACGAGGTGGGCTTTCCAACGGTGGCACCCCCGTCCTCCTACGACCTTCGGTTCCCGAGATACGGGCAATTTTTGGGTGACGACATATGTATCTCGGGAACCGTAGGTCGTAGAGACTCGGGGACAAGTCCAGCGTGTTCAGAAGGGTCGAATTATGTTCGACGGATGATGGTTCCAAGTCTCTAGGACGTACGGTTGATGAGTTATTCAGGAAAAACCACCGCCCGTTAAGGCACAATGGGACGGTGGGCAGTGAAGAAATCACTAAGTGTTTTGTCCGAAATCCTTCCTCCAGAATAGTGTTAGGAGCACGTTTCAGGTGATTTGGAGTGCATTGGTAGTGGTTTGTGGTGACATGTTTTTCGATCCGACACCTGATGTTTGGGGTCATTGGCTGCAATTGAGGAGTTGGTTGGGTTTAGGAAAAGCAACAGGGTTGGGTGTCGTTGAAAGTGGATAATCTGGGCTAGGGTTAGGGTTAAGCACTTGGGGTTAGGTTAAACATAGGGGGTTAGGGTTAGGGTAGGGTTAGGTATATGGGGTTTCGGGTGTCGTCGGACCCCCGACCGACGAACTTTGAAGGGCCATAACTTTTGAACGGAAGGTCGTAGAGCGATGAAACCGGGCTCTACCCCCCCGTCCGACGGGGTGGGCTTTCCAACGGTGGCACCCCCGTCCTCCTACGACCTTCGGTTCCCGAGATACGCCCACTTTTTGGGTGACAAAATATGCATCTCGGGAACCGTAGGTCGTAGAGACTCGGGGACAAGTCCAGCGTGTTCAGAAGGGTCGAATTATGTTCGACGGATGATGGTTCCAAGTCTCTAGGACGTACGGTTGAGGAGTTATTCAGGAAAAACCACCGCCCGTTAAGGCACAATGGGACGGTGGGCAGTGAAGAAATCACTAAGTGTTTTGTCCGAAATCCTTCCTCCAGAATAGTGTTAGGAGCACGTTTCAGGTGATTTGGAGTGCATTGGTAGTGGTTTGTGGTGACATGTTTTTCGATCCGACACCTGATGTTTGGGGTCATTGGCTGCAATTGAGGAGTTGGTTGGGTTTAGGAAAAGCAACAGGGTTGGGTGTCGTTGAAAGTGGATAATCTGGGCATAGGCTTTAAAGGGGTTAGGGTTAGGGGGTTAGGGTTAGGGTTAGGTATATGGGGTTTCGGTGTCGTCGGACTTTGGGTTAGGGTTAGGGTTAGGGTTAGGGTTAGGGGTTAGGGTTAGGGTTAGGGTTAGGGTTAGGGTTAGGGTTAGGGTTAGGGTTAGGGTTAGGGTTAGGGGTTAGGGTTAGGGTTAGGGTTAGGGTTAGGGGTTAGGGTTAGGGGTTAGGGTTAGGGTTAGGGTTAGGGGTTAGGGTTAGGGTTAGGGGTTAGGGTTAGGTATATGGGGCTTCGGGTGTCGTCGGACCCCCGACCGACGAACTTTGAAGGGCCATAACTTTTGAACGGAAGGTCGTAGAGCGATGAAACCGGGCTCTACCCCCCCGTCCGACGGGGTGGGCTTTCCAACGGTGGCACCCCCGTCCTCCTACGACCTTCGGTTCCCGAGATACGCCCACTTTTTGGGTGACAAAATATGCATCTCGGGAACCGTAGGTCGTAGAGACTCGGGGACAAGTCCAGCGTGTTCAGAAGGGTCGAATTATGTTCGACGGATGATGGTTCCAAGTCTCTAGGACGTACGGTTGAGGAGTTATTCAGGAAAAACCGCCGCCATTAAGTTACAATGGGACGGGTCCACGAACTTCGAAGGTCCATAACTTTTGAACGGGAGGTCGTAGAGCCATGAGACCTTGCTCTACCCCCCCATCCGACGAGGTGCGCTTTCCAACGGTGGCACCCCCCGTCCTCCTACGACCTTCGGTTCCCGAGATACGGCCAATTTTTGGGTGACGACATATGTATCTCGGGAACCGTAGGTCGTAGAGACTCGGGGACAAGTCCAGCGTGTTCAGAAGGGTCGAATTATGTTCGACGGATGATGGTTCCAAGTCTCTAGGACGTACGGTTGAGGAGTTATTCAGGAAAAACCACCGCCCGTTAAGGCACAATGGGACGGTGGGCAGTGAAGAAATCACTAAGTGTTTTGTCCGAAATCCTTCCTCCAGAATAGTGATAGGAGCACGTTTCAGGTGATTTGGAGTGCATTGGTAGTGGTTTGTGGTGACATGTTTTTCGATCCGACACCTGATGTTTGGGGTCATTGGCTGCAATTGAGGAGTTGGTTGGGTTTAGGAAAAGCAACAGGGTTGGGTGTCGTTGAAAGTGGATAATCTGGGCTAGGGTTAGGGTTAGGGTTAGGGGTTAGGTATATGGGGCTTCGGGTGTGGGTTAGGGTTAGGGGGTTAGGGTTAGGGTTAGGGGGTTAGGGGTTAGGGTTAGGGTTAGGGTTAGGGGTTAGGGTTAGGGTTAGGGTTAGGGTTAGGGTTAGGGTTAGGGTTAGGTATATGGGGCTTCGGGTGTCGTCGGACCCCCGACCGACGAACTTTGAAGGGCCATAACTTTTGAACGGAAGGTCGTAGAGCGATGAAACCGGGCTCTACCCCCCCGTCCGACGGGGTGGGCTTTCCAACGGTGGCACCCCCGTCCTCCTACGACCTTCGGTTCCCGAGATACGCCCACTTTTTGGGTGACAAAATATGCATCTCGGGAACCGTAGGTCGTAGAGACTCGGGGACAAGTCCAGCGTGTTCAGAAGGGTCGAATTATGTTCGACGGATGATGGTTCCAAGTCTCTAGGACGTACGGTTGAGGAGTTATTCAGGAAAAACCGCCGCCATTAAGTTACAATGGGACGGGTCCACGAACTTCGAAGGTCCATAACTTTTGAACGGGAGGTCGTAGAGCCATGAGACCTTGCTCTACCCCCCCATCCGACGAGGTGCGCTTTCCAACGGTGGCACCCCCGTCCTCCTACGACCTTCGGTTCCCGAGATACGGCCAATTTTTGGGTGACGACATATGTATCTCGGGAACCGTAGGTCGTAGAGACTCGGGGACAAGTCCAGCGTGTTCAGAAGGGTCGAATTATGTTCGACGGATGATGGTTCCAAGTCTCTAGGACGTACGGTTGAGGAGTTATTCAGGAAAAACCACCGCCCGTTAAGGCACAATGGGACGGTGGGCAGTGAAGAAATCACTAAGTGTTTTGTCCGAAATCCTTCCTCCAGAATAGTGATAGGAGCACGTTTCAGGTGATTTGGAGTGCATTGGTAGTGGTTTGTGGTGACATGTTTTTCGATCCGACACCTGATGTTTGGGGTCATTGGCTGCAATTGAGGAGTTGGTTGGGTTTAGGAAAAGCAACAGGGTTGGGTGTCGTTGAAAGTGGATAATCTGGGCTAGGGTTAGGGTTAGGGTTAGGGGTTAGGTATATGGGGCTTCGGGTGTGGGTTAGGGTTAAGCGTTAGGGTTAGGGTTAGGGGTTAGGGGTTAGGGTTAGGGTTAGGGTTAGGGTTAGGGTTAGGTATATGGGGTTTTCGGGTGTCGTCGGACCCCAACCGACGAACTTTGAAGGGCCATAACTTTTGAACGGAAGGTCGTAGAGCGATGAAACCGGGCTCTACCCCCCCGTCCGACGGGGTGGGCTTTCCAACGGTGGCACCCCCCGTCCTCCTACGACCTTCGGTTCCCGAGATACGCCCACTTTTTGGGTGACAAAATATGCATCTCGGGAACCGTAGGTCGTAGAGACTCGGGGACAAGTCCAGCGTGTTCAGAAGGGTCGAATTATGTTCGACGGATGATGGTTCCAAGTCTCTAGGACGTACGGTTGAGGAGTTATTCAGGAAAAACCGCCGCCATTAAGTTACAATGGGACGGGTCCACGAACTTCGAAGGTCCATAACTTTTGAACGGGAGGTCGTAGAGCCATGAGACCTTGCTCTACCCCCCCATCCGACGAGGTGCGCTTTCCAACGGTGGCACCCCCGTCCTCCTACGACCTTCGGTTCCCGAGATACGGCCAATTTTTGGGTGACGACATATGTATCTCGGGAACCGTAGGTCGTAGAGACTCGGGGACAAGTCCAGCGTGTTCAGAAGGGTCGAATTATGTTCGACGGATGATGGTTCCAAGTCTCTAGGACGTACGGTTGAGGAGTTATTCAGGAAAAACCACCGCCCGTTAAGGCACAATGGGACGGTGGGCAGTGAAGAAATCACTAAGTGTTTTGTCCGAAATCCTTCCTCCAGAATAGTGATAGGAGCACGTTTCAGGTGATTTGGAGTGCATTGGTAGTGGTTTGTGGTGACATGTTTTTCGATCCGACACCTGATGTTTGGGGTCATTGGCTGCAATTGAGGAGTTGGTTGGGTTTAGGAAAAGCAACAGGGTTGGGTGTCGTTGAAAGTGGATAATCTGGGCTAGGGTTAGGGTTAGGGTTAGGGGTTAGGTATATGGGGCTTCGGGTGTGGGTTAGGGTTAGGGGGTTAGGGTTAGGGTTAGGGGGTTAGGGGTTAGGGTTAGGGTTAGGGTTAGGGGTTAGGGTTAGGGTTAGGGTTAGGGTTAGGGTTAGGTATATGGGGCTTCGGGTGTCGTCGGACCCCCGACCGACGAACTTTGAAGGGCCATAACTTTTGAACGGAAGGTCGTAGAGCGATGAAACCGGGCTCTACCCCCCCGTCCGACGGGGTGGGCTTTCCAACGGTGGCACCCCCGTCCTCCTACGACCTTCGGTTCCCGAGATACGCCCACTTTTTGGGTGACAAAATATGCATCTCGGGAACCGTAGGTCGTAGAGACTCGGGGACAAGTCCAGCGTGTTCAGAAGGGTCGAATTATGTTCGACGGATGATGGTTCCAAGTCTCTAGGACGTACGGTTGAGGAGTTATTCAGGAAAAACCGCCGCCATTAAGTTACAATGGGACGGGTCCACGAACTTCGAAGGTCCATAACTTTTGAACGGGAGGTCGTAGAGCCATGAGACCTTGCTCTACCCCCCCCATCCGACGAGGTGCGCTTTCCAACGGTGGCACCCCCCGTCCTCCTACGACCTTCGGTTCCCGAGATACGGCCAATTTTTGGGTGACGACATATGTATCTCGGGAACCGTAGGTCGTAGAGACTCGGGGACAAGTCCAGCGTGTTCAGAAGGGTCGAATTATGTTCGACGGATGATGGTTCCAAGTCTCTAGGACGTACGGTTGAGGAGTTATTCAGGAAAAACCACCGCCCGTTAAGGCACAATGGGACGGTGGGCAGTGAAGAAATCACTAAGTGTTTTGTCCGAAATCCTTCCTCCAGAATAGTGATAGGAGCACGTTTCAGGTGATTTGGAGTGCATTGGTAGTGGTTTGTGGTGACATGTTTTTCGATCCGACACCTGATGTTTGGGGTCATTGGCTGCAATTGAGGAGTTGGTTGGGTTTAGGAAAAGCAACAGGGTTGGGTGTCGTTGAAAGTGGATAATCTGGGCTAGGGATTTTACTAAATAGGGGTTAGGGTTAGGGTAGGGTTAGGGTTAGGGTTAGGTATAAGGGGTTTGGGTTAGGGAAGGGTTAGGGGTTAGGGTTAGGGTTAGGGTTAGGGGTTAGGGTTAGGGTTAGGGTTAGGGTTAGGGTTAGGGTTAGGGTTAGGTTAGGGTTAGGGTTAGGGTTAGGGTTAGGGTTAGGGTTAGGGTTAGGGTTAGGGTTAGGGTATAGGGTTAGGGTCCTAGGGTTAGGGTTAGGGGAGGGTTAGGGTTAGGGTTAGGGTTAGGGGTTAGGTATATGGGGCTTCGGGTGTCGTCGGACCCCCGACCGACGAACTTTGAAGGGCCATAACTTTTGAACGGAAGGTCGTAGAGCGATGAAACCGGGCTCTACCCCCCGTCCGACGGGGTGGGCTTTCCAACGGTGGCACCCCCGTCCTCCTACGACCTTCGGTTCCCGAGATACGCCCACTTTTTGGGTGACAAAATATGCATCTCGGGAACCGTAGGTCGTAGAGACTCGGGGACAAGTCCAGCGTGTTCAGAAGGGTCGAATTATGTTCGACGGATGATGGTTCCAAGTCTCTAGGACGTACGGTTGAGGAGTTATTCAGGAAAAACCGCCGCCATTAAGTTACAATGGGACGGGTCCACGAACTTCGAAGGTCCATAACTTTTGAACGGGAGGTCGTAGAGCCATGAGACCTTGCTCTACCCCCCCATCCGACGAGGTGCGCTTTCCAACGGTGGCACCCCCGTCCTCCTACGACCTTCGGTTCCCGAGATACGGCCAATTTTTGGGTGACGACATATGTATCTCGGGAACCGTAGGTCGTAGAGACTCGGGGACAAGTCCAGCGTGTTCAGAAGGGTCGAATTATGTTCGACGGATGATGGTTCCAAGTCTCTAGGACGTACGGTTGAGGAGTTATTCAGGAAAAACCACCGCCCGTTAAGGCACAATGGGACGGTGGGCAGTGAAGAAATCACTAAGTGTTTTGTCCGAAATCCTTCCTCCAGAATAGTGATAGGAGCACGTTTCAGGTGATTTGGAGTGCATTGGTAGTGGTTTGTGGTGACATGTTTTTCGATCCGACACCTGATGTTTGGGGTCATTGGCTGCAATTGAGGAGTTGGTTGGGTTTAGGAAAAGCAACAGGGTTGGGTGTCGTTGAAAGTGGATAATCTGGGCTAGGGTTAGGGTTAGGGTTAGGGGTTAGGTATATGGGGCTTCGGGTGTGGGTTAGGGTTAGGGGGTTAGGGTTAGGGTTAGGGGGTTAGGGGTTAGGGTTAGGGTTAGGGGTTAGGGGTTAGGGTTAGGGTTAGGGTTAGGGTTAGGGTTAGGGTTAGGTATATGGGGCTTCGGGTGTCGTCGGACCCCCGACCGACGAACTTTGAAGGGCCATAACTTTTGAACGGAAGGTCGTAGAGCGATGAAACCGGGCTCTACCCCCCGTCCGACGGGGTGGGCTTTCCAACGGTGGCACCCCCCGTCCTCCTACGACCTTCGGTTCCCGAGATACGCCCACTTTTTGGGTGACAAAATATGCATCTCGGGAACCGTAGGTCGTAGAGACTCGGGGACAAGTCCAGCGTGTTCAGAAGGGTCGAATTATGTTCGACGGATGATGGTTCCAAGTCTCTAGGACGTACGGTTGAGGAGTTATTCAGGAAAAACCGCCGCCATTAAGTTACAATGGGACGGGTCCACGAACTTCGAAGGTCCATAACTTTTGAACGGGAGGTCGTAGAGCCATGAGACCTTGCTCTACCCCCCATCCGACGAGGTGCGCTTTCCAACGGTGGCACCCCCGTCCTCCTACGACCTTCGGTTCCCGAGATACGGCCAATTTTTGGGTGACGACATATGTATCTCGGGAACCGTAGGTCGTAGAGACTCGGGGACAAGTCCAGCGTGTTCAGAAGGGTCGAATTATGTTCGACGGATGATGGTTCCAAGTCTCTAGGACGTACGGTTGAGGAGTTATTCAGGAAAAACCACCGCCCGTTAAGGCACAATGGGACGGTGGGCAGTGAAGAAATCACTAAGTGTTTTGTCCGAAATCCTTCCTCCAGAATAGTGATAGGAGCACGTTTCAGGTGATTTGGAGTGCATTGGTAGTGGTTTGTGGTGACATGTTTTTCGATCCGACACCTGATGTTTGGGGTCATTGGCTGCAATTGAGGAGTTGGTTGGGTTTAGGAAAAGCAACAGGGTTGGGTGTCGTTGAAAGTGGATAATCTGGGCTAGGGTTAGGGTTAGGGTTAGGGGTTAGGTAAACATTAGGGAGGGTTAGGGTTAGGGTTAGGGTTAGGGTTAGGGGTTAGGGTTAGGGTTAGGGTTAGGGTTAGGTATATGGGGCTTCGGGTGTCGTCGGACCCCCGACCGACGAACTTTGAAGGGCCATAACTTTTGAACGGAAGGTCGTAGAGCGATGAAACCGGGCTCTACCCCCCCGTCCGACGGGGTGGGCTTTCCAACGGTGGCACCCCCGTCCTCCTACGACCTTCGGTTCCCGAGATACGCCCACTTTTTGGGTGACAAAATATGCATCTCGGGAACCGTAGGTCGTAGAGACTCGGGGACAAGTCCAGCGTGTTCAGAAGGGTCGAATTATGTTCGACGGATGATGGTTCCAAGTCTCTAGGACGTACGGTTGAGGAGTTATTCAGGAAAAACCGCCGCCATTAAGTTACAATGGGACGGGTCCACGAACTTCGAAGGTCCATAACTTTTGAACGGGAGGTCGTAGAGCCATGAGACCTTGCTCTACCCCCCCATCCGACGAGGTGCGCTTTCCAACGGTGGCACCCCCGTCCTCCTACGACCTTCGGTTCCCGAGATACGGCCAATTTTTGGGTGACGACATATGTATCTCGGGAACCGTAGGTCGTAGAGACTCGGGGACAAGTCCAGCGTGTTCAGAAGGGTCGAATTATGTTCGACGGATGATGGTTCCAAGTCTCTAGGACGTACGGTTGAGGAGTTATTCAGGAAAAACCACCGCCCGTTAAGGCACAATGGGACGGTGGGCAGTGAAGAAATCACTAAGTGTTTTGTCCGAAATCCTTCCTCCAGAATAGTGATAGGAGCACGTTTCAGGTGATTTGGAGTGCATTGGTAGTGGTTTGTGGTGACATGTTTTTCGATCCGACACCTGATGTTTGGGGTCATTGGCTGCAATTGAGGAGTTGGTTGGGTTTAGGAAAAGCAACAGGGTTGGGTGTCAGGTTAGGAAGTGGATAATCTGGGCTAGGGTTAGGGTTAGGGTTAGGGTTAGGGTTAGGGTTAGGGTTAGGGTTAGGGTTAGTAGGGTTAGGGTTAGGGTTAGGGTTAGGGTTAGGGTTAGGGTTAGGGTTAGGGGGTTAGGGTTAGGGTTAGGGTTAGGGGTTAGGGTTAGGGTTAGGGTTAGGGTTAGGGTTAGGGGTTAGGGTTAGGGTTAGGGTTAGGGTTAGGGTTAGGGTTAGGGTTAGGGTTAGGGTTAGGGTTAGGTATATGGGGCTTGGGTGTCGTCGGACCCCCGACCGACGAACTTTGAAGGGCCATAACTTTTGAACGGAAGGTCGTAGAGCGATGAAACCGGGCTCTACCCCCCCGTCCGACGGGGTGGGCTTTCCAACGGTGGCACCCCCGTCCTCCTACGACCTTCGGTTCCCGAGATACGCCCACTTTTTGGGTGACAAAATATGCATCTCGGGAACCGTAGGTCGTAGAGACTCGGGGACAAGTCCAGCGTGTTCAGAAGGGTCGAATTATGTTCGACGGATGATGGTTCCAAGTCTCTAGGACGTACGGTTGAGGAGTTATTCAGGAAAAACCACCG
>CAMPSB010000472.1:27500-32500 GCA_946959425.1 Argyrosomus regius | reverse complement strand
CGGGGACAAGTCCAGCGTGTTCAGAAGGGTCGAATTATGTTCGACGGATGATGGTTCCAAGTCTCTAGGACGTACGGTTGAGGAGTTATTCAGGAAAAACCACCGCCCGTTAAGGCACAATGGGACGGTGGGCAGTGAAGAAATCACTAAGTGTTTTGTCCGAAATCCTTCCTCCAGAATAGTGATAGGAGCACGTTTCAGGTGATTTGGAGTGCATTGGTAGTGGTTTGTGGTGACATGTTTTTCGATCCGACACCTGATGTTTGGGGTCATTGGCTGCAATTGAGGAGTTGGTTGGGTTTAGGAAAAGCAACAGGGTTGGGTGTCGTTGAAAGTGGATAATCTGAGCATAAGCACTTTTAGGGTTAGGGGGTTAGGGTTAGGGGTTAGGGTTATATGGGGGGTTCGGGTGTGGGTTAGGGTTAGGGGTTTTAAGGAGGTAGGGGTTAGGGGGTTAGGGGTCTAGCCCCGTTTAGGGGTGGGGTTTCCAACGGGGTTAGGGTTAGGGTTAGGGTTAGGGTTAGGGTTAGGGTTAGGGTTAGGTATATGGGGCTTCGGGTGTCGTCGGACCCCCGACCGACGAACTTTGAAGGGCCATAACTTTTGAACGGAAGGTCGTAGAGCGATGAAACCGGGCTCTACCCCCCGTCCGACGGGGTGGGCTTTCCAACGGTGGCACCCCCGTCCTCCTACGACCTTCGGTTCCCGAGATACGCCCACTTTTTGGGTGACAAAATATGCATCTCGGGAACCGTAGGTCGTAGAGACTCGGGGACAAGTCCAGCGTGTTCAGAAGGGTCGAATTATGTTCGACGGATGATGGTTCCAAGTCTCTAGGACGTACGGTTGAGGAGTTATTCAGGAAAAACCGCCGCCATTAAGTTACAATGGGACGGGTCCACGAACTTCGAAGGTCCATAACTTTTGAACGGGAGGTCGTAGAGCCATGAGACCTTGCTCTACCCCCCATCCGACGAGGTGCGCTTTCCAACGGTGGCACCCCCGTCCTCCTACGACCTTCGGTTCCCGAGATACGGCCAATTTTTGGGTGACGACATATGTATCTCGGGAACCGTAGGTCGTAGAGACTCGGGGACAAGTCCAGCGTGTTCAGAAGGGTCGAATTATGTTCGACGGATGATGGTTCCAAGTCTCTAGGACGTACGGTTGAGGAGTTATTCAGGAAAAACCACCGCCCGTTAAGGCACAATGGGACGGTGGGCAGTGAAGAAATCACTAAGTGTTTTGTCCGAAATCCTTCCTCCAGAATAGTGATAGGAGCACGTTTCAGGTGATTTGGAGTGCATTGGTAGTGGTTTGTGGTGACATGTTTTTCGATCCGACACCTGATGTTTGGGGTCATTGGCTGCAATTGAGGAGTTGGTTGGGTTTAGGAAAAGCAACAGGGTTGGGTGTCGTTGAAAGTGGATAATCTGGGCTAAGTAGGTTGGTTAAATAGGGGTTAGGGTTAGGGTTAGGGTTAGGGTTAGGGTTAGGGTATATGGGTTAGGGTTAGGGTTACGAATTAAGGGTTACGGTTAAGGTAGGTGTTAGAGTGAGGGTTAGGTTAGGTTACGGGTTAGGGTTTCAGGGTTAGGGTTAGGGTTAGGTTAGGGTTAGGGTTAGGGTTAGGGTTAGGGGTTAGGGTTAGGGTTAGGGTTAGGGTTAGGGTTAGGGTTAGGGTTAGGGTTAGGGTTAGGGTTAGGGTTAGGGGGTTAGGGTTAGGGTTAGGGGTTAGGGTTAGGGTTAGGGTTAGGGTTAGGGTTAGGTATATGGGGCTTCGGGTGTCGTCGGACCCCCGACCGACGAACTTTGAAGGGCCATAACTTTTGAACGGAAGGTCGTAGAGCGATGAAACCGGGCTCTACCCCCCCGTCCGACGGGGTGGGCTTTCCAACGGTGGCACCCCCGTCCTCCTACGACCTTCGGTTCCCGAGATACGCCCACTTTTTGGGTGACAAAATATGCATCTCGGGAACCGTAGGTCGTAGAGACTCGGGGACAAGTCCAGCGTGTTCAGAAGGGTCGAATTATGTTCGACGGATGATGGTTCCAAGTCTCTAGGACGTACGGTTGAGGAGTTATTCAGGAAAAACCGCCGCCATTAAGTTACAATGGGACGGGTCCACGAACTTCGAAGGTCCATAACTTTTGAACGGGAGGTCGTAGAGCCATGAGACCTTGCTCTACCCCCCCCATCCGACGAGGTGCGCTTTCCAACGGTGGCACCCCCGTCCTCCTACGACCTTCGGTTCCCGAGATACGGCCAATTTTTGGGTGACGACATATGTATCTCGGGAACCGTAGGTCGTAGAGACTCGGGGACAAGTCCAGCGTGTTCAGAAGGGTCGAATTATGTTCGACGGATGATGGTTCCAAGTCTCTAGGACGTACGGTTGAGGAGTTATTCAGGAAAAACCACCGCCCGTTAAGGCACAATGGGACGGTGGGCAGTGAAGAAATCACTAAGTGTTTTGTCCGAAATCCTTCCTCCAGAATAGTGATAGGAGCACGTTTCAGGTGATTTGGAGTGCATTGGTAGTGGTTTGTGGTGACATGTTTTTCGATCCGACACCTGATGTTTGGGGTCATTGGCTGCAATTGAGGAGTTGGTTGGGTTTAGGAAAAGCAACAGGGTTGGGTGTCGTTGAAAGTGGATAATCTGGGCTAGGGTTAGGGTTAGGGTTAGGGGTTAGGTATATGGGGCTTCGGGTGTGGGTTAGGGTTAGGGGGTTAGGGTTAGGGTTAGGGGGTTAGGGGTTAGGGTTAGGGTTAGGGTTAGGGGTTAGGGTTAGGTATATGGGGCTTCGGGTGTCGTCGGACCCCCGACCGACGAACTTTGAAGGGCCATAACTTTTGAACGGAAGGTCGTAGAGCGATGAAACCGGGCTCTACCCCCCCGTCCGACGGGGTGGGCTTTCCAACGGTGGCACCCCCGTCCTCCTACGACCTTCGGTTCCCGAGATACGCCCACTTTTTGGGTGACAAAATATGCATCTCGGGAACCGTAGGTCGTAGAGACTCGGGGACAAGTCCAGCGTGTTCAGAAGGGTCGAATTATGTTCGACGGATGATGGTTCCAAGTCTCTAGGACGTACGGTTGAGGAGTTATTCAGGAAAAACCGCCGCCATTAAGTTACAATGGGACGGGTCCACGAACTTCGAAGGTCCATAACTTTTGAACGGGAGGTCGTAGAGCCATGAGACCTTGCTCTACCCCCCATCCGACGAGGTGCGCTTTCCAACGGTGGCACCCCCGTCCTCCCACGACCTTCGGTTCCCGAGATACGGCCACTTTTTGGGTGACGACATATGTATCTCGGGAACCGTAGGTCGTAGAGACTCGGGGACAAGTCCAGCGTGTTCAGAAGGGTCGAATTATGTTCGACGGATGATGGTTCCAAGTCTCTAGGACGTACGGTTGAGGAGTTATTCAGGAAAAACCACCGCCCGTTAAGGCACAATGGGACGGTGGGCAGTGAAGAAATCACTAAGTGTTTTGTCCGAAATCCTTCCTCCAGAATAGTGATAGGAGCACGTTTCAGGTGATTTGGAGTGCATTGGTAGTGGTTTGTGGTGACATGTTTTTCGATCCGACACCTGATGTTTGGGGTCATTGGCTGCAATTGAGGAGTTGGTTGGGTTTAGGAAAAGCAACAGGGTTGGGTGTCGTTGAAAGTGGATAATCTGGGCTAGGGTTAGGGTTAGGGTTAGGGTTAGGGTTAGGGTTAGGGGTTAGGGTTAGGGTTAGGGTTAGGGTTAGGGTTAGGGTTAGGGTTAGGTATAGGGGGGTTAGGGTTAGGGTTAGGTTAGGGTTAGGACGACCGACGTAGGGTTGAAGGGTTAGGTTAGTTTTGAACGGAAGGTCGGGTTAGTTAGCGTTGAAACGGGTTAGTTAGCCCCGTCGACGGGGTTAGGGCTAAGGTTCCAAGGGTTAGGGTTAGGGTTAGGGTTAGGGTTAGGGTTAGGGTTCCGAGATAGGGTTAGGGTTAGGTATATGGGGCTTCGGGTGTCGTCGGACCCCCGACCGACGAACTTTGAAGGGCCATAACTTTTGAACGGAAGGTCGTAGAGCGATGAAACCGGGCTCTACCCCCCGTCCGACGGGGTGGGCTTTCCAACGGTGGCACCCCCCGTCCTCCTACGACCTTCGGTTCCCGAGATACGCCCACTTTTTGGGTGACAAAATATGCATCTCGGGAACCGTAGGTCGTAGAGAGTCGGGGACAAGTCCAGCGTGTTCAGAAGGGTCGAATTATGTTCGACGGATGATGGTTCCAAGTCTCTAGGACGTACGGTTGAGGAGTTATTCAGGAAAAACCGCCGCCATTAAGTTACAATGGGACGGGTCCACGAACTTCGAAGGTCCATAACTTTTGAACGGGAGGTCGTAGAGCCATGAGACCTTGCTCTACCCCCCCATCCGACGAGGTGCGCTTTCCAACGGTGGCACCCCCGTCCTCCTACGACCTTCGGTTCCCGAGATACGGCCAATTTTTGGGTGACGACATATGTATCTCGGGAACCGTAGGTCGTAGAGACTCGGGGACAAGTCCAGCGTGTTCAGAAGGGTCGAATTATGTTCGACGGATGATGGTTCCAAGTCTCTAGGACGTACGGTTGAGGAGTTATTCAGGAAAAACCACCGCCCGTTAAGGCACAATGGGACGGTGGGCAGTGAAGAAATCACTAAGTGTTTTGTCCGAAATCCTTCCTCCAGAATAGTGATAGGAGCACGTTTCAGGTGATTTGGAGTGCATTGGTAGTGGTTTGTGGTGACATGTTTTTCGATCCGACACCTGATGTTTGGGGTCATTGGCTGCAATTGAGGAGTTGGTTGGGTTTAGGAAAAGCAACAGGGTTGGGTGTCGTTGAAAGTGGATAATCTGAGACTTTACAAAAAGGGGTTAGGGTTAGGGTAGGGTTAGGGTTAGGGGTTAGGTATATGGGGCTTCGATTGGGAAGGAAGGGTAGAGGGGTAGGGGGTTAGGGTTAGGGTT